>CM042809.1:1832942-2006464 GCA_009982885.2 Hyles vespertilio | reverse complement strand
GAAGGGAAGAGCATGGACAATAAAAGGTTAAATGAACATTAATATTGCAAATTATATTTTACAAACCATGAACGCACAGATACTGTGTTGTAAATGTTATCTAGACACATTGACATTTAGTAATAGCAAAGCGTTTGGCTTACTTTTGGAGAACTTGAAAATCAAAAACAAGACATACTCATAAATAACTGCAATGAACAAATAATTAGTCAATGCATGGAACGCGTTAAATATCATGATGCTTACTAAATTTTTTGATGAATTACTATAATTAGTAAGGAATACCAGACATATGTTGAAATAAGTCATTTTAAAGAATGTTTGCGATATAATATTTAGTAATGCACAATAGGTCTATAATATATCTTATAAACCACTCATTGCACGAATTTGAACATATAACCAAATCTTTAGCAAATGCATTTTGTATGAGAATCGTATATATCAAGAAGTAGAATTAGTATATACAAGCGATTCTAATCATACTTACTTTCTAGTTGTGAAGTTACCTTCACCATGATTACATATAAAGTCGACAAAGTGATCGCCTGCAGACATAGTATAAACTTTCGTTGTACTTCCAACGATGAATCGCATTTGCCTGCAATTGCTTGACTGGAAATTTTTCACCGAGTCTAGCCAGAATTATAAAACAATTAATAAAAAAATAAATTTCTAAGGGCACAATCTTTGAAGTTGACTGCTTTCACCTACTTAGATACATATAACCTATAAACTGATAATGATTACATTAATATTTGGAACTTGGAAATACTTCCAATGCTTTAATCTTGCACTGTACTGTGCTGGTCTACTTATACTTTCGTCACTGCGAGCACAAGCTATCCTCTCCAGTGTAGAGTACGAATGATAGGATAAGGTACAGATCGCATCAACTCAGACACTAACAAAAGTTACTTATCACATTTTCAGAGATCTAAATAAATCTGTATTTAATTGGGGTATTTATTTCCAATTATTGTTATTTCTATCAATGCCCTGTAACAGATTAACTAGAATAGGGTCACAGCGGAAAACATAGTATGAATTACCCCTTAATATGTCAGATGAGGTTAGATTTATGTTTTTTCAACTATTTCAATATTTTGCTATGTCGTGCTCCGCCAACATATCTGTTCCTTATTAGTGTTTGTATATTTTTGTTTGTGAAGGCTGCCACAGATTATTTCTATTTTTTTTCGTTGTGGCACTCGGGACCAAACACATAACTAAAATTTAATAATTTCACGTAAGTCTGGCATGTTTTTAGATAATACGCTTACCCAACAAATTATATCAGGCTTTGTACTGTTAATGTTTACGTTACTGATTACAAAACAGATGAAATAACATGCGATTACATAAAAATAAGCAAATCCAAACTACACAGCATCGACTGTTGTACAATATGACGGCAATATGGCGGCGACAGCGCACCCGGATACACGCACACATTCATAAAAGTGAAGAGATGGGCGAAACGCTTGAGAAAGCGAGAAAGAAAATTGGGTTACTTTGTTTATAGCCGATTAAGCGTGCTGTTTGTAGTTGATCCCTTGGTATCACCTTGTCATTTCACAAGTCAACTGACAATTGACCTAAAAACGAATGATAACAACGCCCATTAATTAACATATTTAATAGAGTAAAAACTTAATATTTCTTTTTCTTTTATACCGTTAGTTTATGTTAGATATTACAATACAATTGTCTTAATTTGGCTTTAATTTAGGATCTGATCTATGACTTTTGCATCGCTATTTTGATTTGTTTTTAGAACGAGTGTTTATTTTCTATACAAATATGAGTAATTAGTTGGGTATCACGCATAAGTATAGTAATGACACTGGCTATAGAGATGCCACTCAAAGATTTTTTTGTGCATATACCCTAATGGTCATTTTACGCTCCATCTGGTATCTGGGCCGCCTACCGTACTTTGAAGTACATAGTTGCGTAGGTCCCTGACCTTCATACAGTAGGTAGTTTATTCATAGAGTCTCGTAATCCCTGGGTTATAGAGATGCCACTCAAGATTTTTTTTGTGCATCCCTAATGTCATCGAAGCTTCCATCTGGTATAATTTGGAAGTACATAGTTGCTAGTCCTGACCTTCAACTGTACGAGTAGGTCGTTTTATTATCGTTCGTTCGCATCCTAACTCTTGCGATTAATTTTTTCCAAATTGAATTCCTGTATTAAACCTTCGCAATTAATTAGTATGTAGCTTACAAAATCACTCCTGCATTAAAGAACGAATTTTTGGATAACTAATAATTTGGATGCACAATGCCGATATAAAACAGTTCAATCAATTAATTGAAACCCCATTTAATACCAGCATTAGTCCTGCGCATAAAAATATTGTGAAATTGAACTACTGAGCATTTAAAAAATTCTAAATTCTAAATTTCTAGTATACTACAACTTAGTTGTGTATTTCATTCAGACGGGTTCACGCGGGTTTGGGTCATCAGATAGTTTCAATAAATAAAATCGTTTACTTTTTATGTTTATTTTATTAACACAGTATTGTGCAGCATCTTTATTTTCTCATCCTCACCATGATCTGGTATTTTACCCGCTAAATCCGATTAACTGACGCACCAACTATAAATCGAACCCATTGATAGTGTATTTTTCAATAATAATTTGTTACTCTTGTTATGTTTTTTACATGTAAGGGATACTCAACAAATGGTGTACATATTAATTTTTTCTTTTAATTTAGTTTTGGTGTTCCTTTTTTTAAATTTCTCAGTGTTATGTGTTTGATCGTAGAAAGACTTTTCCTGACTTCCTTGATGTTGCAATCGACCATTCCTGTCCTTTTTTGTACTCTTTTGCTTTAATGAGAGTCATTTGAGGTTGTCCTTATTTCTTTGCTTATTATTTCATTTTGCAACTCTATACCAATTTTTTTGATATTTTTTTGTAAACATTTAGCCAGACCCACCCGCCACTATTTGCCTGGCCGTTGTCGTCTTCTTAGGACTAGATCAATGGAAGGCACCACAATTTTCATCATTTTGCTCATTTTGAAATTGTTAGTGCCTCATCTTGGGAACATCAGAAGTGTTTTTTTTCCTCTAAAAAAAAATTTAACTCTGCAAACACTCATTTGGTCTTTTCACATTAGCGTGAAAGAGTGCGGCGAGAGAAAATTATAAGGAAAGGACTAAAAGCCCCTCAACGCTAAAACGTTCGGTGACGTATTCCTCACCCATAACTCGGATGTTCCCAGAAATTTTCCAGTGTCCTGGTTAAAATTCGCGTTAACTACAGTCAAATGATACTTTTGGGACAGAATTGTTCCATAATGTTGCATACCCTCAATTGTACGAATAAATTTCTAATAGAAGTACGCACGTGAATCAATTAATCGGAGTTTAGCATATTTCTTTGTTTGACACTGAACAAATTTACATTTTTAAACTCGTAAGCTTTTCACCCAATTCATGGTGCGAAGAGTTTTTTTTAACACCACATTTATAATTTCCCGTACATGAGTTGAAGCTGCGGGCATTCATTGAGTCAAATAATTTTATCATCACATAAATTTAATCAATTGACGCACTCGTTTGGTACTCTCCTCGTCCTGACAAGGCTCTGTAGCTCAGCTAACGCTGTGGCAAATATCTGAGCGCCATTTGACCTTCATTTTTTTTAATTTTATCTACATAGATATGGTCGTCGTTAACTGTGTAACAAATTATAACTCTCCCATATCTTCACCACTCATAAACCTTTGGAAACACCCCATTTAATAGTTTTTTCCAAATTTCTTCGAAGTCGAAGTATATTAAATTTTTGGTCATAGTTATTAGTATTCCTTTTAGTAGATGAGGAACATCAAACAGCGGAATAATACTGCTTTACCTATTGCATTATTTCATGCTCCCATTTTTTCCCTCTTTAATAAATTGCTTTCGTGTTTCGTCATAATTTCATTAATTGTACTGACATTGCACAGCACTTTGGTCACAGACCGTGCACATGATTTTAAGCCCAGCATTATTTAAATATTTCACAACGCTTTTTGTGATATTTTTAAAGTGATTTTACTCAGACATCTTGTAAAGTAATAAGCCACTGGCTGCTTGTAGTTTTTTTTATTCCCTTAACCATATAGACTAGGACATGGTCAGCAATATTTTGCTGTGCCAAGCAAATCCCTTTAACGTGTCCCTTGCGGCTTCATAATTAATTTGAGGTGATATTGACATTTCGTCAACATTAACAGCACAGGCGATCTGCTGGACATAGCTCTTGAATAGTGTTTTTCATTTAATAAAAATAGACTTATTCAGTCCGGTCTCAATTTCTACTTTAGCCAAAACCCGCTTTAAGCACCTGGCTGAAGGTAAAGTAAAATATTTACTTAATAGCGTGTAACATTTAGGGCTCCGCTTGTAAATTGAGAGTGACAATACTTTTTCCTCTAAATTAAACCTTCGACCACCTTTTTTTCTTTGTAGATTGTCCATGTTGCATTTTGGTAAATATTTTGGCAGCCGCTGTCATGTTTTTTGTCAGTTTTTGAAAACAATTCTCCTTGTTAATTTTGTCAATACTGGAGAGTCTTGCTTTAAAAGACAAATTTTTTTCTGCAATCTTCGTATTTCTTTCTTCAGTCCCTGCAACTGACTTCTGGTAGTTTTTATTTGGTTTAATACCAATGAAGGAATGCTTTTCAACTGTTGGTCTGAAATGAGAAAATAGTGGTTTAACATCAAATTGTGTATCACTACATAGTAATAAAACAAAGTCGCTTTTTCTGTCCCTATTTCCCTTGTTCGCTTAAATCTTTAAAACTACGCAACGGATTTTGATGCGTTTTTTTTAATAGATAGAGTGATTCAATAGAAAGGTTTACATGTATAATAATATCCATTAAATAGTGGAGAAATATTGTTATTTTTGAGGTTTCTAATGTGATGTCGTTAATTATCAATATTTTTCCGCTTACATTGCAAACGCAGGCTGAACCCTACGAGATTTATCAAAATAATGTACTACATATTTGTACACATTGAAAAGGTCTACAGAAAACTTCGTGATGGTATATGTCTATCTCTTATGGATATCCCACAATAACATTTTTTGTCATTTACTTTTTACGACAAATAATGGCTAATTTTCGAAGCGATTTTAACCAATACAGCATTAATCCTTATCCAATTAAATAGATTGTTGATTTAATATAGATCTATGTGGTCCTTTACAGCACAAGATTTAAATGAATATTTTCGAAGATATTACAGATTTAAAATTTCGGGGACGTAGCGCTTGCGGCGGTACTGGGGTCCTACTATATTCATCCGAAACGAAGTACGAAGCGGCGGCAGCGTGCCTATATAGGAATGTATAATAATAATACGTACATATTATTGTACAAAAATCTACATATTTGTACCTGGGCGAAGCTGAGCCGGGCCGCTAGTATGATATATTTTATTATTCTTCATAAAATTAAATGATCCAATAGAGAAGGATCTAGTACTAAGACTTTATTTTGATTGAATGAGTACTAATTTTACATTTTTAATTTTTTCTACTTAGGAGTATCGTTAAATGGGGCGAGTTGGACCAATTTTTACTTACGCATTTCGCTCAAATGTAGGAAATTTCGACTGAAACAAAAGAAGGGGAGTAGAAGGAACATACAATCAGGAAAATCTGGTAGGGGTTGTCGCTTTTTAGGTAACCGATTGTGAAAAGTGCATAGGTACGTACTCGTAACGAAACCACTCCATGTAATTCCTAAGTATTTCTTCATCAATTGCTATTGTTATTTTATAGCCAAGGGGTGTTTACAATAATAATTATTGTCATTGAACATTTTTTAATCTTAACTCATTTTGTAAGCAGTCTATGCAAAGGCTTTAATTTAATCGTTGATTTTAACGCAACAGTGTTTTAGGTCGCGGAAAATGCTAGTATTAATACAATTGAACGAGCAAGGGCAACTCTGTTCTCACACTCCTTTTACCTTTCGTACATAGAATTTTATATCCCTGCTTACGGCCTGGATCGATAAACTGTCTTTTTCTAGAGATTAAAATTGCTAACTCTAATATGAGTTCTATCATTTGTCAGTTTCAATAATCGTAGACAGATAAATAAATATATCTATGATTTTTATTTATCAGTGAGAGGGCCTCTTGCTTAGCACAGCTAAGAAATGGCATACAAATCAAAATATAGTCGTTTCGATAAAAATTCGAGCTACTGTAGATATTATATTTTTTTTTAAACTAGCTGTCAACGTTTTCTAATATCGCTACAATATGGGGGATATTTTGATTGCCGAGATTTGTAGTATTTTTATAAAAAGAATCAACAAAATTAAGTGCCATGATATATTCAGTGATGAAAGTGGTAATGCAATGTTTAAAGCTGGTGTATTTTATGTCGTAAATAATTTATAAGAACTAAAAAACTATGTGAATATTCTAGTATCTTTGCACATTTGCAGGATAAAAAATATTGCTGATGTGGAACATGATATTGACATACCACATTTCTAGGCTAGACTTGAACAATAATTAATTGTTTTAATTATAAATAAACTTTTAATTATCCTTCATATTTTATTTACCCATCATGCAATCAATGGAAAAGGTGGTTTTAATCTTAATTGGTAAATATAATTTTTAAATGACATATGAACTTTGTAACAATTGTTTTCTCTATAACTAGTATATTAATATCACCTGAATAAATTATTATTCATAATTTGATTTAAATTATTTTAATTATTATTCCTCAGTATTTATTTGTAGATAAAAGCTGAAATGGTTTCAGGTCTTTAAAGTGAGATTGATTTCAAAACTAAAGTAATTCAACTATGCAATATTTTATTTTACACACTTTTCCACTTGTTTATAATCCATCGCATAAATGGATATCGCCTCTGATTCAATTTAATTTGTAACTCTATCGCAGAAAGATGGCTGCAAAAAACATTTTTCAATTCATTCTTGTTGATAAACATTGATAAATTGTAAACTTCTTTTTTTATTTTGACTCATAATACATCAGTCATACAATGGGTATTGTTGTTCTATTTTAAGTTTTGTATAAATTCGTTATTTATCGCAATCTTTACATTATTAATATATCTTAACGTCATATTCGTATAATAATAAATTAATTATGATTTTTAATAATTCAAAAATATAGTTAAGCATTAACTTAACATGATGCCATTAATTAGAAGTGCAATAATAAAACGTTTCAGAAGGAAGTTATTACAAGATATACAGGGTATATCAAGACTGCTACCGAAAACGAAGCCGGGTGGTAGTTTAAGCGACTTCAGACATAATGCAACAGAAAAGCGCGTTTCTATGCGAAATTTTTAATTGCATTGTGTTTGTAGCCACTAAAACTACCACCCGGCTTCGTTTTCGGTAGCAGTCTTGAGATACCCGGTATATGCGCTGACTTCAGTGTTGTTTATCCTAGCTAAGTTTTCGTTATTAAAACATCGGTTAAAGAAAAATAGAAGACATGTAATTATTGGCGATCATTCGGGAATACATTCTACCACTGATCTGTCAGTACAATATTGAAAACAGCCGTTAGCGGCTATCCGTCTCGACCGGCGCCACAACTGGTACCGCATTATCCCGCTCCTTTTGACCCCGTAATTTTCCAAAACATGCAGAATAATATAAAATATGACATTGCAAAATTATACTTTCTATAACATAGACAGTAGAGTAAATCTCACGCCAACTTCTTTTACTTTGATTTTTTTTATCTCTTTTAACTACGTTAGTTACGAGTTTTATTTTTACTCATATTAAAATTGAATTTGGAGCGTGTAAACGATAATTTCCTTGGATCTGACCATTAGTCTATTATTTTCCAATAGTGAAATATACTCATACAGTTATTTTTATCAATTTATTGATTGTTTTAATATGACTGTTTTCGTTCAGACTCGTTCCAAGAGTATTTTCCACCCAAGATGTAATTTTTTTTTATACAATTAATATAAAAAGAAAAAATAGTTCCTAAATTTTTAAATTTGTAATCTCAATACGACTGCTAAACAGATTTTAAAATGTTGAGTGAAGTTTTTAGATGAAACAGTAAAAATGTTGTTTATAATTCCAGGGCTAGTAATATACTTTGAGTATGTTAAGATAAGATTTCAATATAAAATTATTTTTTGTGTTAATACGATCTAGGTATTGTGCTTGAAAGTTCAGTTATCACTAACAATTTGAATAATGTAATACCATTTTCCTTTTTTATTGTAAGAAGCTTAAATAAATATAATGACACTCACTTTGTTTTCCTTTCACATTTGCATAGTTATGTTCAGCCATTAAATGAAGAGAAGGCAGCATGGCTGAAAAAAAATGAAAATTATGTTAGGATAGTACATACATCATTTCATTAATAAGGCTTCGCTTGACCTCGCACAATTTCTTGTACCGCATGTGGCCATTCGTCACCGCGTTCAAGTTGTTTACAAAGAGATACTTGGATGGGTTTAAGTGTATATATTTGAAATTAAGCACTGTTCAGGAAACTAACTATCATATATTAGAAATATACGAATACCGAGTAAAGTAGTAGCTAATACTAATAATAACGCAACTTGGCGGAAATGTGCTTACAATAAGATTGTAGTAGTTCCTTTTGTTTAAAATATAAAGACATTTTATTAGTGCTCCGAAAGAGGATTGGGACAATAGAATATGTTCAGAAACTAAATAAAGGTCTACCCAAACATCTGTGCTGTAAAGATACATTATTTTATATTTCTTTCTAACAAAGGATTGCTGTTAACAAAGAGTTTAAATATAAAGGTTTTATTGCGCCGGCATGTTCCGGACTATGAGATGGCGGAGAAAACAATAGTTTACAATGGCACATTTAAACTAAAATTACACAATACATTAAATTACAATCCTCGCTTAAATAAATTTTACAACCAACAGATGTTTAACAGTCCACCACCTGCAGCTAATTCTTTAAATAAAATACATGCATTTTGTAACAAATTCCAAATAACTACCAAACATACCGGATATCTCAAGACTGCTACCGAAAACGAAGCCGGGTGGTAGTTTTAGTGACTACAAACACAATGCAACTAAAAATTTCGCAAAGAAACGCGACAATGAATTTTTATGATTTTTAAATATCGTCATTTTTGGGTGGTAAATCCATAGTTTTTGCTAAAATAATAATTTAAACACTTTTATACCTTAGATTATTTATAAATAAAAGGGTATACACTATTACTTTAGGAAAAAATGTATTTACCACCCAAATATGGTCATAGGAAAAAAATAACAAAAAAAAATTTATCGCTTTTTTTTGCAACTTTTTCTGTTGCATTATGTCTGAAGTCGCTTTAACTACCATCCGGCTTCGTTTTCGGTAGCAGTCTTGATATACCCTGTATATAAAACATAAATCTAAGATTGCATAAGTCATTTAAATTGGTACTTGCTATTGCCACTGTGATATTTACCTGTCACCGATAGTCTTGACGCAGATTTGCGACCTAGTGTAACTAAGGCATTTGAAGACAATATATCCACTGCTTCTGAAATGACAAAAATGAAACATAAGCATGTACAATATATATTTATATGGGAAATAAATAATATTGCTTACTGCCTTATGTTCCTATTTCAGATCAAGCAGCTTAAATAATAACCCCCACTTACTGAATTACTGGTGAATTGAAATATGAGATACTCTGATTTTAATTTCTAAATGGTACTTCATTGTATGCCATTTAAGTCAAGTGGGATCTAAATATGGTTTTGGCCACAAGAATGCAACATAAGAACATTTTGTAACTAATTAATTGACAACATAATCTCAAGTTATACAAATAATCTAATTACAATAATTATAAGACCATTTCAAGGTGACCACTATTGTGTTTGTTTTTGTTAAATACCTGGACATTCAGTTGACATACTTCTTGATGTTGATGGCTGATTCAATTCAGGGTCAGGTACAACTGGTGCATTAGTACCCGATACACCTAAAAATAGCATAATTTTGTTATTTAATGATTTAATAGTTACATACTATGATGGATACATCACAAGTTGCTACAAATATATTTTCACATTAATTTAGTATTTTAAGTGTTACTGTAACTAAATTATGAATTAAGTATTACACACACTTTTTATATCTGGATATTTTTTATTTGATTGAGCAAATTATGTAAGTATTGATTTAGCAAAATCGTTTTGCATATATTAGCATAATTACTGACAGAAAGTTAACAAACGCAAGGACAGGCAGAAGTTAGTGTAATTAATGTTAAAATACAGAATAGTGTAAATCTTACCATGAAGATGCAGTGTCGGAACGGCCAAAGCATTTAAACGATTATTACGATTCTTAAAATGACTGGCGAAATGAGAACTGCAGACGACCTTCTCCCTATAAAATGCAACATCAGCTGCCGTCTCCAATTTCCCTCCTATTAGGTTTACCCAAGCCTTAAATCCCTCAGGATTTTTTTCAGGGTGTGGGAATCTATGGAAAGTAACACCTGAAAAATTAAATGACAATAATGTAACAATACTTCATGATTTCCCGAAGACCCATGATGTAAATTCTGCACTGTTTATTCTTAAAGCCTAATAATTTTCACTCAGTCAAAGATACATAGTTCAATATTGACTATTTATAATTACAATATTCTTTGCCTTTAACTTCTTATGTAACCTTGTTATGAATTTTATTGATGACGTTAATGTTTAATATAACAAAATTAAAGATAAAGATCTATGAATAGGTTTCATGACATTATGATAGATTCGCACAGATTTAACTTTCTTTTTAAACAGCATTTTATTACAGTAACAGAGTGTAGCTTTGTATTGTTAAAACAACAGTGTAAGATGGGTTATTTACTGTATTTTCCTTGCAGCAACAGTTTAATAAGTTTCTCAGAGAAAAGATAGTGGACAAGAAAAAAAAGAAATCGCTTACCCTTCTTGCACGTACACCCAAATTCACATCGCCTAGGCATAATGACAAATTAAACACAAAAGCGTCTTTACATCGCAGGCACACAATAAGTTAAAAGCGTCTTTTCGCAAATATCAAATCACACAGAAAATGGAGGAACGAAGCTCAACTCCAAGTTCACACAAAAAATTCTGGATAAATTAAACACTTCACGGCGGAGGAGTAGGACTCAACTCAACGCTGATCAGATGGCAAATTTATCACAGAAAATAAGCACACAATGAACGAAAATTACAATGATGCGCGCGCGCAAATGTAACTTCCTATATAACAAAGTACTCTGTGAATGTAACCGTCAAAGTAATTACAAAAATGAAGTTGCAGTTGCTTGTCGCTTTTTTATGGCGTTGAAAGTGTTGCCGTTAAAAAAAATAAGTTTTTGAGCGGACGCTAATAGATGTCACTATTTTCAAAAAAAAAACGAAATACGAAGGTTGTATTGAAGTGTCCAACCCCTGACGGTTACATTCACAGAGTACTTTGTTATATAGGAAGTTACATTTGCGCGCGCGCATCATTGTAATTTTCGTTCATTGTGTGCTTATTTTCTGTGATAAATTTGCCATCTGATCAGCGTTGAGTTGAGTCCTACTCCTCCGCCGTGAAGTGTTTAATTTATCCAGAATTTTTTGTGTGAACTTGGAGTTGAGCTTCGTTCCTCCATTTTCTGTGTGATTTGATATTTGCGAAAAGACGCTTTTAACTTATTGTGTGCCTGCGATGTAAAGACGCTTTTGTGTTTAATTTGTCATTATGCCTAGGCGATGTGAATTTGGGTGTACGTGCAAGAAGGGTAAGCGATTTCTTTTTTTTTCTTGTCCACTATCTTTTCTCTGAGAAACTTATTAAACTGTTGCTGCAAGGAAAATACAGTAAATAACCCATCTTACACTGTTGTTTTAACAATACAAAGCTACACTCTGTTACTGTAATAAAATGCTGTTTAAAAAGAAAGTTAAATCTGTGCGAATCTATCATAATGTCATGAAACCTATTCATAGATCTTTATCTTTAATTTTGTTATATTAAACATTAACGTCATCAATAAAATTCATAACAAGGTTACATAAGAAGTTAAAGGCAAAGAATATTGTAATTATAAATAGTCAATATTGAACTATGTATCTTTGACTGAGTGAAAATTATTAGGCTTTAAGAATAAACAGTGCAGAATTTACATCATGGGTCTTCGGGAAATCATGAAGTATTGTTACATTATTGTCATTTAATTTTTCAGGTGTTACTTTCCATAGATTCCCACACCCTGAAAAAAATCCTGAGGGATTTAAGGCTTGGGTAAACCTAATAGGAGGGAAATTGGAGACGGCAGCTGATGTTGCATTTTATAGGGAGAAGGTCGTCTGCAGTTCTCATTTCGCCAGTCATTTTAAGAATCGTAATAATCGTTTAAATGCTTTGGCCGTTCCGACACTGCATCTTCATGGTAAGATTTACACTATTCTGTATTTTAACATTAATTACACTAACTTCTGCCTGTCCTTGCGTTTGTTAACTTTCTGTCAGTAATTATGCTAATATATGCAAAACGATTTTGCTAAATCAATACTTACATAATTTGCTCAATCAAATAAAAAATATCCAGATATAAAAAGTGTGTGTAATACTTAATTCATAATTTAGTTACAGTAACACTTAAAATACTAAATTAATGTGAAAATATATTTGTAGCAACTTGTGATGTATCCATCATAGTATGTAACTATTAAATCATTAAATAACAAAATTATGCTATTTTTAGGTGTATCGGGTACTAATGCACCAGTTGTACCTGACCCTGAATTGAATCAGCCATCAACATCAAGAAGTATGTCAACTGAATGTCCAGGTATTTAACAAAAACAAACACAATAGTGGTCACCTTGAAATGGTCTTATAATTATTGTAATTAGATTATTTGTATAACTTGAGATTATGTTGTCAATTAATTAGTTACAAAATGTTCTTATGTTGCATTCTTGTGGCCAAAACCATATTTAGATCCCACTTGACTTAAATGGCATACAATGAAGTACCATTTAGAAATTAAAATCAGAGTATCTCATATTTCAATTCACCAGTAATTCAGTAAGTGGGGGTTATTATTTAAGCTGCTTGATCTGAAATAGGAACATAAGGCAGTAAGCAATATTATTTATTTCCCATATAAATATATATTGTACATGCTTATGTTTCATTTTTGTCATTTCAGAAGCAGTGGATATATTGTCTTCAAATGCCTTAGTTACACTAGGTCGCAAATCTGCGTCAAGACTATCGGTGACAGGTAAATATCACAGTGGCAATAGCAAGTACCAATTTAAATGACTTATGCAATCTTAGATTTATGTTTTATATACAGGGTATATCAAGACTGCTACCGAAAACGAAGCCGGATGGTAGTTAAAGCGACTTCAGACATAATGCAACAGAAAAAGTTGCAAAAAAAAGCGATAAATTTTTTTTTGTTATTTTTTTCCTATGACCATATTTGGGTGGTAAATACATTTTTTCCTAAAGTAATAGTGTATACCCTTTTATTTATAAATAATCTAAGGTATAAAAGTGTTTAAATTATTATTTTAGCAAAAACTATGGATTTACCACCCAAAAATGACGATATTTAAAAAATCATAAAAATTCATTGTCGCGTTTCTTTGCGAAATTTTTAGTTGCATTGTGTTTGTAGTCACTAAAACTACCACCCGGCTTCGTTTTCGGTAGCAGTCTTGAGATATCCGGTATGTTTGGTAGTTATTTGGAATTTGTTACAAAATGCATGTATTTTTATTTAAAGAATTAGCTGCAGGTGGTGGACTGTTAAACATCTGTTGGTTGTAAAATTTATTTAAGCGAGGATTGTAATTTAATGTATTGTGTAATTTTAGTTTAAATGTGCCATTGTAAACTATTGTTTTCTCCGCCATCTCATAGTCCGGAACATGCCGGCGCAATAAAACCTTTATATTTAAACTCTTTGTTAACAGCAATCCTTTGTTAGAAAGAAATATAAAATAATGTATCTTTACAGCACAGATGTTTGGGTAGACCTTTATTTAGTTTCTGAACATATTCTATTGTCCCAATCCTCTTTCGGAGCACTAATAAAATGTCTTTATATTTTAAACAAAAGGAACTACTACAATCTTATTGTAAGCACATTTCCGCCAAGTTGCGTTATTATTAGTATTAGCTACTACTTTACTCGGTATTCGTATATTTCTAATATATGATAGTTAGTTTCCTGAACAGTGCTTAATTTCAAATATATACACTTAAACCCATCCAAGTATCTTCTTTGTAAACAACTTGAACGCGGTGACGAATGGCCACATGCGGTACAAGAAATTGTGCGAGGTCAAGCGAAGCCTTATTAATGAAATGATGTATGTACTATCCTAACATAATTTTCATTTTTTTCAGCCATGCTGCCTTCTCTTCATTTAATGGCTGAACATAACTATGCAAATGTGAAAGGAAAACAAAGTGAGTGTCATTATATTTATTTAAGCTTCTTACAATAAAAAAGGAAAATGGTATTACATTATTCAAATTGTTAGTGATAACTGAACTTTCAAGCACAATACCTAGATCGTATTAACACAAAAAATAATTTTATATTGAAATCTTATCTTAACATACTCAAAGTATATTACTAGCCCTGGAATTATAAACAACATTTTTACTGTTTCATCTAAAAACTTCACTCAACATTTTAAAATCTGTTTAGCAGTCGTATTGAGATTACAAATTTAAAAATTTAGGAACTATTTTTTCTTTTTATATTAATTGTATAAAAAAAAATTACATCTTGGGTGGAAAATACTCTTGGAACGAGTCTGAACGAAAACAGTCATATTAAAACAATCAATAAATTGATAAAAATAACTGTATGAGTATATTTCACTATTGGAAAATAATAGACTAATGGTCAGATCCAAGGAAATTATCGTTTACACGCTCCAAATTCAATTTTAATATGAGTAAAAATAAAACTCGTAACTAACGTAGTTAAAAGAGATAAAAAAAATCAAAGTAAAAGAAGTTGGCGTGAGATTTACTCTACTGTCTATGTTATAGAAAGTATAATTTTGCAATGTCATATTTTATATTATTCTGCATGTTTTGGAAAATTACGGGGTCAAAAGGAGCGGGATAATGCGGTACCAGTTGTGGCGCCGGTCGAGACGGATAGCCGCTAACGGCTGTTTTCAATATTGTACTGACAGATCAGTGGTAGAATGTATTCCCGAATGATCGCCAATAATTACATGTCTTCTATTTTTCTTTAACCGATGTTTTAATAACGAAAACTTAGCTAGGATAAACAACACTGAAGTCAGCGCATATACCGGGTATCTCAAGACTGCTACCGAAAACGAAGCCGGGTGGTAGTTTTAGTGGCTACAAACACAATGCAATTAAAAATTTCGCATAGAAACGCGCTTTTTCTGTTGCATTATGTCTGAAGTCGCTTAAACTACCACCCGGCTTCGTTTTCGGTAGCAGTCTTGATATACCCTGTATATCTTGTAATAACTTCCTTCTGAAACGTTTTATTATTGCACTTCTAATTAATGGCATCATGTTAAGTTAATGCTTAACTATATTTTTGAATTATTAAAAATCATAATTAATTTATTATTATACGAATATGACGTTACGATATATTAATAATGTAAAGATTGCGATAAATAACGAATTTATACAAAACTTAAAATAGAACAACAATACCCATTGTATGACTGATGTATTATGAGTCAAAATAAAAAAAGAAGTTTACAATTTATCAATGTTTATCAACAAGAATGAATTGAAAAATGTTTTTTGCAGCCATCTTTCTGCGATAGAGTTACAAATTTAAATTGAATCAGAGGCGATATCCATTTATGCGATGGATTATAAACAAGTGGAAAAGTGTGTAAAATAAAATATTGCATAGTTGAATTACTTTAGTTTTGAAATCAATCTCACTTTAAAGACCTGAAACCATTTCAGCTTTTATCTACAAATAAATACTGAGGAATAATAATTAAAATAATTTAAATCAAATTATGAATAATAATTTATTCAGGTGATATTAATATACTAGTTATAGAGAAAACAATTGTTACAAAGTTCATATGTCATTTAAAAATTATATTTACCAATTAAGATTAAAACCACCTTTTCCATTGATTGCATGATGGGTAAATAAAATATGAAGGATAATTAAAAGTTTATTTATAATTAAAACAATTAATTATTGTTCAAGTCTAGCCTAGAAATGTGGTATGTCAATATCATGTTCCACATCAGCAATATTTTTTATCCTGCAAATGTGCAAAGATACTAGAATATTCACATAGTTTTTTAGTTCTTATAAATTATTTACGACATAAAATACACCAGCTTTAAACATTGCATTACCACTTTCATCACTGAATATATTCATGGCACTTAATTTTGTTGATTCTTTTTATAAAAATACTACAAATCTCGGCAATCAAAATATCCCCCATATTGTAGCGATATTAGAAAACGTTGACAGCTAGTTTAAAAAAAAATATAATATCTACAGTAGCTCGAATTTTTATCGAAACGACTATATTTTGATTTGTATGCCATTTCTTAGCTGTGCTAAGCAAGAGGCCCTCTCACTGATAAATAAAAATCATAGATATATTTATTTATCTGTCTACGATTATTGAAACTGACAAATGATAGAACTCATATTAGAGTTAGCAATTTTAATCTCTAGAAAAAGACAGTTTATCGATCCAGGCCGTAAGCAGGGATATAAAATTCTATGTACGAAAGGTAAAAGGAGTGTGAGAACAGAGTTGCCCTTGCTCGTTCAATTTGTATTAATACTAGCATTTTCCGCGACTAAAACACTGTTGCGTTAAAATCAACGATTAAATTAAAGCCTTTGCATAGACTGCTTACAAAATGAGTTAAAGATTAAAAAATGTTCAATGACAATAATTATTATTGTAAACACCCCTTGGCTATAAAATAACAATAGCAATTGATGAAGAAATACTTAGGAAATTACATGGAGTGGTTTCGTTACGAGTACGTACCTATGCACTTTTCACAATCGGTTACCTAAAAAGCGACAACCCTACCAGATTTTCCTGATTGTATGTTCCTTCTACTCCCCTTCTTTTGTTTCAGTCGAAATTTCCTACATTTGAGCGAAATGCGTAAGTAAAAATTGGTCCAACTCGCCCCATTTAACGATACTCCTAAGTAGAAAAAATTAAAAATGTAAAATTAGTACTCATTCAATCAAAATAAAGTCTTTAGTACTAGATCCTTTCTCTATTGGATCATTTAATTTTATGAAGAATAATAAAATATATCATACTAGCGGCCCGGCTCAGCTTCGCCCAGGTACAAATATGTAGATTTTTGTACAATAATATGTACGTATTATTATTATACATTCCTATATAGGCACGCTGCCGCCGCTTCGTACTTCGTTTCGGATGAATATAGTAGGACCCCAGTACCGCCGCAAGCGCTACGTCCCGAAATTTTAAATCTGTAATATCTTCGAAAATATTCATTTAAATCTTGTGCTGTAAAGGACCACATAGATCTATATTAAATCAACAATCTATTTAATTGGATAAGGATTAATGCTGTATTGGTTAAAATCGCTTCGAAAATTAGCCATTATTTGTCGTAAAAAGTAAATGACAAAAAATGTTATTGTGGGATATCCATAAGAGATAGACATATACCATCACGAAGTTTTCTGTAGACCTTTTCAATGTGTACAAATATGTAGTACATTATTTTGATAAATCTCGTAGGGTTCAGCCTGCGTTTGCAATGTAAGCGGAAAAATATTGATAATTAACGACATCACATTAGAAACCTCAAAAATAACAATATTTCTCCACTATTTAATGGATATTATTATACATGTAAACCTTTCTATTGAATCACTCTATCTATTAAAAAAAACGCATCAAAATCCGTTGCGTAGTTTTAAAGATTTAAGCGAACAAGGGAAATAGGGACAGAAAAAGCGACTTTGTTTTATACTATGTAGTGATACACAATTTGATGTTAAACCACTATTTTCTCATTTCAGACCAACAGTTGAAAAGCATTCCTTCATTGGTATTAAACCAAATAAAAACTACCAGAAGTCAGTTGCAGGGACTGAAGAAAGAAATACGAAGATTGCAGAAAAAAAATTTGTCTTTTAAAGCAAGACTCTCCAGTATTGACAAAATTAACAAGGAGAATTGTTTTCAAAAACTGACAAAAAACATGACAGCGGCTGCCAAAATATTTACCAAAATGCAACATGGACAATCTACAAAGAAAAAAGGTGGTCGAAGGTTTAATTTAGAGGAAAAAGTATTGTCACTCTCAATTTACAAGCGGAGCCCTAAATGTTACACGCTATTAAGTAAATATTTTACTTTACCTTCAGCCAGGTGCTTAAAGCGGGTTTTGGCTAAAGTAGAAATTGAGACCGGACTGAATAAGTCTATTTTTATTAAAATGAAAAACACTATTCAAGAGCTATGTCCAGAAGATCGCCTGTGCTGTTTAATGTTTGACGAAATGTCAATATCACCTCAAATTAATTATGAAGCCGCAAGGGACACGTTAAAGGGATTTGCTTGGCACAGCAAAAATATTGCTGACCATGTCCTAGTCTATATGGTTAAGGGAATAAAAAAAAACTACAAGCAGCCAGTGGCTTATTACTTTACAAGATGTCTGAGTAAAATCACTTTAAAAAATATCACAAAAAGCGTTGTGAAATATTTAAATAATGCTGGGCTTAAAATCATGTGCACGGTCTGTGACCAAAGTGCTGTCAATGTCAGTACAATTAATGAAATTATTGACGAAACACGAAAGCAATTTATTAAAGAGGGAAAAAATTGGGAGCATGAAATAATGCAAATAGGTAAAGCAAGTATTATTCCGCTGTTTGATGTTCCTCATCTACTAAAAGGAATACGTAATAACTTATTGACCAAAAATTTAATATACTTCGACTTCGAAGAAAATTTGGAAAAAACTATTAAATGGGAGTGTTTCCAAAAGGTTTATGAGTGCGTTAAGATATATGGAGAGTTAAAATTGTTACACAAATTAACAGACGAACATATCTATGTAGATAAAATTAAAAAAATGAAGGTCAAATGTGCCGCTCAGATATTTAGCCACAGCGTAGCTGTAGCTACAGAGCACTTGTCAGGACGAGGAGATGTACCAAACGAGTGCCGTCAATTGATTAAATTTACGTTGATGATCGATAACTTATTTGACTCAATGAATGCCAGCAGCTTCAAATCATGTAACGGGAAAATTTATAAATGTGGTGTTAAAAAAAACTCTCCGCACCATGAATTGTGGATGAAAAGCTTACGAGTTTTAAAAACTGTAAAATTTGTTCAAGTCAAAAAAGAAATTAATGATAAAATCCGATTAATTGAATCACGTGCTGTACCTTCTATTAGAAATTTTATTCGTACAATTGAGGGTATGCAACATTTATGGACAATTCTGTCCCAAAAGTATTCATTTGACTGTATGTTAACGCGAAATTTTAACCAGGACCCACTGGAAAATTTCTTTGGGAACATCAGAAGTTATGGGGTGAGGAATACGTCACCGAACGTTTTAGCGTTTGAAGGGGCTTTTAAGTCCCTTCTCCTTAATAATTTTAACTCGCCCCACTCTCTTCACGCTAATTGTGAAAATGACCAAAATGAGTGTTTGCAGAGTTTAAATTTCTTTTTAGAGGAAAAAAACACTTCTGATGTTCCCAATGATGAGGCACTACAATTTCAAAATGAGCAAAATGATGAAATTGTGGTGCCTTCCATTGATCTTAGTCCTAAGAATGACGACAACGGCCAGGCAAATTATGTGTGTGGGTGGGTTCTGGCTAAATGTTTACAAAAAATATCAAAAAATTGTAAGCATTGCAAAAATGAAATAATAAGCAAGAATAAGTCCAACTCAAATGACTTCATTAAAGCAAAAGAGTACAAAAAAGGACAGAATTGTCTATTGCACCCATCAAAGGAGGCGGAAAATTCTTTCCTACAGATTCAAAACATAACACGAGAAATTTTAAAAAAGGATACACCCAAAAATAAATTAAAAGAAAAAATTAAATATTTTACTACCATATTTGTTGAGTATCCCTTTACATGTAAAAAACATAAAAATGAGTTAACAAAATATTTTGAAAATACAACTATCAATGTGTTGATTTATAGTTGGTGCCGATCAGTTAATCGGATTTTAGCGGGTAAAATACAATATCATGGTGAGGATGACGAAATAAAGAATGCTGCACAACTGTTGTATAATAAAAATAAACATAAAAAGTAAACAGATTTTTATTTATTGAAACTATCTGATGACCCAACCCGGTGAACCCTTTCTGAATGAATACACAACTTAATTTGTAGTATACTAGAAATTTAGAATTTAGAATTTTTTTAAATGCTCAGTCCGTTTTCAATTTCACAATATTTTTTATGCGCAAGGAATAATTCTTGTTATTAAATGGGTGTTTCACTTAATTTATTTAACTGTTTTTATATCGTCATTGTGCATCCAAAATTATTCGTTTATCCAAAATTCCGTTCTTTTATAATTGCAGAGTGATTTTTGTAAGCTATCATACTAATAATAATTTGGAAATGTTTTAATACAGGAATTCAATTTGAAAAATTAACGCAAGCGTTAGGATGCGCACGAACGATAATAAACCTACCTACTTGTCATGAAGGTCAGTGACCTACGCAACTATGTACTTCAAAATTATACCAGATGGAGCTTCAAATGACATTAGGGATGCACAAAAAAATCTTTGAGTGGCATCTCTATACCCAGTGTATTACTATACTCTATGAATAAACCTACCTACTTGTCATGAAGGTCAGTGACCTACGCAACTATGTACTTCAAAATTAGTGTAGGCGGACGATACCAGATGGAGCTTCAAATGACATTAGGGATGCACAAAAAAATCTTTGAGTGGCATCTCTATACCCAGTGTATTACTATACTCTATGGTAACCGTCAAAGTAATTACAAAAATGAAGTTGCAGTTGCTTGTCGCTTTTTTATGGCGTTGAAAGTGTTGCCGTTAAAAAAAATAAGTTTTTGAGCGGACGCTAATAGATGTCACTATTTTCAAAAAAAAAACGAAATACGAAGGTTGTATTGAAGTGTCCAACCCCTGGTAACACTGCTCCTCCCTTTTGTCAAAAAATTGAATTCCAACCATGGTGCAATATTCGTGATAAATTGTATGATCATTAAAAAGTAATAAGAAAACATTAATTGTTTATAAAAAACGAGTGTTTCTGTATAAAAGTGTGTTCAAATAGTAAGTATTAAATTATTATTGATATTCTTCCAAACATGAAATGTTTGAGGTTAAGTTCTTACCTAATATTGGGTATTTCAGGGTGAAATCAATAAAACATGGATGAGTACACGAGAGAACCTTGCCCGTGGCGAATTCTTGACGACTCCGGTGGTGCATTCATAATGGGCGCCATCGGTGGTGGAATATTTCACTCAATAAAAGGATTCAGAAACGCGCCCGTCGGCTTTAGTCGGAAAATGGTACGTTGGCCTTGCCCTATTAAATGGTTAAACCACTATTTTTATCTCATATTAAACCTAAACATAATTAATCAAATAAAAAAAATAACTTGAGAGGTGTCAGCGGACACCCGGATGGAACGAAGTTCCTTTCGATTAATTAGTGAAGGAATTGTAATAAAAATTTATTTCTTAAGTTATAATTTTTTTTTTATTATTAACAAATATAATGTAACATAAACTTAATCAGTAGGCTATATTGTAGCAATAATTGGCAAAGATACATAGTCAAATGAAGGGTTGATGATTGACAGCAGGATAACAAACTAAAATTGTAAATAATAATAAACTTATTAAGGAGGATTGAAAATCAATGTATTACGGTTTTATTATGTAATTTTAATTAAATGTCACCATCAAAAGAATCATTTGGGTACCACCATCATTATTTTTTTTTTCACATATTTATGCAATTTATGTTTCTTTTGTACCAATTTGATTTATGACATTTGATGAAAATTAATAATTGTCACAACGTTTCCCACTTAATTTTGGGCTTCAGCATATTCTTAGTTTTTACTATATCCTTTAACATATTAATATGTATTTGGATATTTTATTGCCTCTATTAGAGTTAAATAAAATGTATGACATAATTTTCAAATAAAGAAATAAAAAACGATTGTCAAATGTTTTAAACTGACGTTACAACTTTTCGTGAGAATTTTTTTCGTCTAGCCCCCTTTCACACCGTGCGATAAGGAACTATGTTCCAATAAATCTTTAACTCTTGTCATCTCAGAAGTGTCATTAAAATAAGTAAATTAAAGTCATATTTACACAGTATTTGAGGTAGTGTTTAGTGAAATTCGTGACACACCTCAATAGTTTTTTGGATTGTAAGCAAGATAATACCATATAGAATTTAATTAAATACTAACATTTTAATCTGTTACCTTATGTATAAAGCTAACAAAAATAGTTGCTTCTAGATATTTTAAGATTAAAGTAGAAACATAACATTGGTGCTTGGCATTTGTCCATTTCTTTTATAAATAAACAAACATGTTAAAATATCAAATGTACCTCAACTTACCAAGTCAAAGTTATGGGTTTTCAGCCTTATAAACCATACAAAATCAGATACTGTCTTTAAAATTCTTACAATTTGACAGTCAGTTAAATATATTTTTATGAGTAACTTTAGATGCTTAAAATGTTTGCTGCATGAGAAAAGCTACTCAAGATCTTATTTGTAATTAATTGTCTACAAATTATTTTACTGAAATAGGATATAATAGATTTCTTTTTATTTATAGCTGGGCAGTTTAGCGGCAGTGAAGGAAAGGTCACCAATAGTAGCAGGTAACTTTGCTGTATGGGGTGGTATGTTCTCCACAATTGACTGCTCTCTGGTGTACCTGCGACAGAAGGAGGATCCATGGAACTCCATCATGAGTGGAGCCCTCACTGGTGGCATCCTTGCAGCTAGGAATGGTCAGTCGTGTTACTTTTTTTTATCACTTTATCCTACTGCTTGGTAAATGCTTTGTCCATATTTTTGGTTTTGAGTTGTTTATTTTGTCTGAATTCTTTTGAATTACCTATTTTGGTTGGATTAAGAATTGAATGTGAATTTTAAGAAATTGTATGTAGTACATAGTTTAGAACACAAAAAATATACAAATGTTTTTGAAACCAAGTTCAATACATCTGCAGTTGAGTATCAAAGAATATATGAATCATGAATGCCCAAAATATACAAATGAGTGAATAATAATACATATTTCAATAAGTATTTGAATATAAATATGTCTTTTAGTCTTGTAATATAATACTAGTCTCACTTATCTATTCAAACTTATATTTATTATAAGATCACATTTCAATGACACTCTAGTTTACTTTAAATGTTTTTCTTCAGTGTTAGTATGATTATAAAGCTATGTTAATAGGTGTTACATAATTTTATCTGAACTCTAGCAATGTACATTATTTTTATACCAAATAATATGTATTAGTTGTAGATTTTTTACTCATTCGAATTTGAAAATAGTATTTTTTTATTTTTACTAATCATTTTAGTTGTGGGCTTAATACATTTTAGTGTTACTCTAATAATTGCCTAAGAAATAAAGAAATGTATGAAAAGATGCCACTTGCAAAATATGATAAAGTTGCATCATTATTTGTAGTAATTTTTAATTATTGGGATTTTGTTATCTCTTAAATGCACTAGCAGTGGCTGATGTTAGTTTTTACAGAAATTATTTTGGTTCAAGATATAAAGTTCTGTTTTATTCGGAACGGACTATTCAATAATGTACTAATATTCAAATATATTTGCAGGTGTGCCAGCCATGGCGGGAAGTGCCCTTGTTGGTGGCATTCTTCTCGCGCTGATTGAAGGCATCGGTATAATGTTCACAAGGATAACGGCTGAACAGTTCAAACCACAACAGCCAATATTCGAAGATCCTTCAGTGCTTGGACAAAGCCCTGGACCAAGCCAATCTTACCAATAGAGTAAATGTTACGAGTTTGTAATCTGTACAGGGCAAGGTCCAATTTTTTTATTTACATCTCTGTTTTGTAATTGACTTGTTTATACCTTTAGTTCTCTCTCTATAATTATTGTTTTCCTGCATATCAGGTTTAAAATGGGGTAAACTTGCTTTTTAAGTCTTTCTTTTACATCAAAATGTCTTAGTCCTGTCCTGTACAGATTCTTCAAAAATGTCTTGCCTATTGGCATAGGAACCTTTTATCTTATTGTAAAACAAAGATTGTTTAAGATTATGTTTGCTGTCATAGTATTTCCTATATGTTGGTTTAAGTAAAAGGAATTGGGTCCTGTAACACTTTATTATGGCCAATTATTACCTTATTAAATCTATGCCTAGCAACTGCAAGTAATCATATAATAATGTCAAGATAATTATTTATGTCTTTCATTAATTATATTATTTTTTTTAATGTCAACAGACCATTCCAATATGCTTAATTTGGCCACCATGTAGGAAAATGGGACAGTGAAAGTACATTTGGTACTTGTAACATGATTTCATGTAATTTTATTCAATTACAGTATATGTTTGATTGAATAACTGATCTTTGAGGACAAGTGAATTATTTTGCATCTGTGATATTAGCAGCTCATGCTGTTTGCATAAACTTCACTAGGTCTCGTTATCTCGCCGTCAATGCACATGGTTTATTTTAATCCAAAGCTCAATGACATGTTATTTATGTAAAATTCTTTTGAGATAAGTGAAGTGGTGGTCTAAAAGATCTGCATATTATGTTGGTACTTAATTTTACTGAAAAAATTAAATGTAATAGTGTTTATTTCTCGATTTACAGTTAAATTGTTTCCTTTGTATTTGTAGAATTTTACTAGTTAATTCTGTACAACATTGGTAACTTTCAAATGTTTTTGGCAATGCATAATAGCCATAGTTAATCATTATAATGACAGTTTTAAAATGAACGGAAGAATTTACTTAGCAGGCATTTCAAGCAGCAAATGCCTAGAAAGTAAAAGCTTAACGTGTATTCGAACCACTTTGCGTATCTAAATTGAATTGTACATCTGTTTCACAGAATGCTACATGTTGCGTCTCAATCAACTTGATTATTTATTTCCATATAGTTGAGAGAGACTATTGCAAGCATTGGGCATTATTGACACTAGTTGTGATAAATATTTGCTCCCTAATCCAATTGGTTGTATACTAATGCTAATCTTGTAATGAATGTACACTATTTATTTAAAACATGTAGTATTTTGTGAATTGGTATATCCTGTTTTATAGCATTAGAAGTTATTAAAACAAATTTATAATTACAATGTGATGTTTTATTTTCTACATATAATGTAAAAATAGTGATTTTAAAGATATCAGAGAGTAATATTTATATTAGTTTTCTTTTGTAGGTTTATATTTATTTCCCCTCTGTTCTAAGTTCTAACATCACTATTACATAATGAGTACATATTTTGTTGAAATCTTATGAGAAATGAAGTAATAACAGACTATTATGTAGCATTGATAACATTAAATCAATTGTTACATTTCTAAGTTTATTTTTTGCATTACAAAAACACAAAAAATATTCATAAATTTGCAAATTTCATATTTTTATAATAATTTGTCATGGTTAATACTGAGATTCCTAGAATAACAATGCCATTACAATAAAGATAAGTTCTAATATTACATTATAAATTGGGGCAAGTCAAACTTATAATTATTTATTTTATAATAGTCACTTACAGGGACATTTTTTTGGCATTTCACCTTCAAGAAGATAACCTCCCATCTAAGAGAATAAAAGCTAAGATTACAATTAGTGTTGAATATAAAATTATTAACAAATTATATATTTGAGCTTCTAGAGGCACAAAACAATTATCAGAAAATAGAATTTAAGGTTGATATAATACCTACATTTGAATACATATTATTAGGATTAAAAGTCAAGAGACAATATATGGAACATACATACATAGTATATTATTTTTTGGGGCAAGTTGTATGGGTACACATTTAGTAATTCCCTAGGATAGAGATATGGTCATGATAATGTGTGAAATATTAGTTATGTTGAAAATATGTATGTTAATGGCGAGTTTCTTGGACCTCATTGTCAAATTAATGAAGACAGTTTTTGCATGAAAGAAGTTTGTACATGGATTATCTCTTCAGATGGTGATGTGAAGCATATGCCTGACAGTTTCAAAATCCAGTTTTTGAGTAAGTGTACTTCAATTAATTATCACAGTCTAACTGTTGATAGCCCTTCATTGAGGCACTGACTAATTAGCATATCATTCTTTTCCACAAGTTTAGCAAACAGGCCCATTTTAGTATTTGTGAGAGTGCCATGAGGTTAGGTTGGTGTCATGGTTGGGTACCACCAGTGTTATTCTGAGCAGCATTGTCACCGATTTTCCTAATCTCCTTGATGACATGAGCTAGCACTTCAGGGTCAATGCCGTTCTCACATAACTTGATGCATATCGACAGAGTGTCAGCGTCCAGACCAGTTCCAAGGATTTGTGAAATTTGCTGGGTCATTTGAAAAGCTTCTCGGGCCTGGTTCACCTGGGCATTTTTTTCTGTCATGATTAGACCTGTAAGTATAATTACACATAATTTTTGTTGTACAGTATTATGTAGAGGCCAAAATATTTTATTTATAAACTCTTGTTAACCATGTATATGTAATTCAGTGGCAAGCAGTTAATCTAAAATGATTGAAAATACAATAATGTTGTGTTTAGAATACCAATACTTTGGATAGGACAAATATCACCTGCAGTGCTATTCTCTAAGCAATACAGCGCTGCGCGCAGCGCTGTAACAGCGTCGAGACGATGCTTTGGTATTCACTAAGTTACCAATTGCGACACTAGCGCCCAAGGCTGCGACGGCCGTGAGTTAGAACTAATCAACGACGAGTAGTTTGACAGTTCTTCATAGATTTTGGTATTCCCTAAGAAAAAACAGCGTCGAAGACGCTCACAGCCTCGCTCGCAGCCTCGATTTAATCTGTCAAATCTAAAAGCTACGTTTTCTTGCGCGTAACTCATTGAATCTTAGTGTTTCTTCGAATAATTTCAACTGTTTTGTTTCTAATATTTAATCCTATTAAAAATGGCAGCTCGTTTATTGATAAAACTACAATTATTAGAAGAAGCCAAGAAAAAAGACGATCTAAATAAAGCTCGTCAGGCGAAACAACTAAGAGAGTTAAGAATTATATCCCGTGACGAAGACTTTATTCATATTTATCGTCTTTCTGAGGATTTAATTAATATATTGGAAAGTGATATAACTCCTTACTTGCGCCCACAAGTGCGCTCGAGCGGCTTGACTAATAGGCTAAAGGTTTGTTAACTGTTATTGTTTATATTATATACCTAATTATTTAAGTAACCGTTATGTAACATCTTAACAGCTTTTTAATAAAATATGATAATGTTTCAGATTTTATGCACTCTCTCATTTTTGGCAAATGGAAGCTATCAGAAAATCATTGGCAAGAATGCAGACACTTATGTATCTCAACCGTCAGCTTCTAGAGCAATACATGAAGTAGTCAATGCTCTAAATAATATAAATATTATTAGAAAATATATTCGATTCCCGCAAAGCCACAATGAACGACAAGCACTCAAGTCAAGGTAAAAATATAAAAAAAATAGATATTTAGTGGCTGTAGTCTCACAAAAACAAGAGCAATTGTTTCAAATTTTCGTTCTAATTACAGGTTTTATGAAAAATTCAATATCCCAGGAGTGTTAGGTTGCATTGATGGCACTCTGGTTTCTATGATACGTCCTAAAAAAAATGAGGAGCGATATTATTGCCGTAAAGGTTATCATGCCAGGAATGTTTTAATTGTGAGTTATTTAATTATTTTACATCATGTGGATAAATTATATTATTTTAAATATAGATATCTAGTACAAAAGCTTTGAACATATTTTATTTATTGCAGATTAATGATGCTGATTTAAACATTTTGCATGTGGATGTAACTTTTGGGGGTGCCACACATGATAGTTTTGTTTTTTCCAACACAAGTGTGAAACTGCACTTAGAAAATTTAAATAGTTCTGGAGAAATTGTATATTTACTGGGTAAGTTTTTTACTATAGAACTATCTTATTCACAGATTTGTAATTTATTCAAGTTTCATTCTTTTAATACAGGTGACTCAGGATATCCCCAAAGGAGTTATCTCATGACTCCATTCAGTAATCCAGAAACAGGCACTCCAGAGAGTCATTACAATAATATACACAGTAGTGCACGTAACAGTGTGGAAAGGACCATTGGAATACTAAAGGGGCGGTTCCGGTGTCTGTTAGTTCACAGAGTCTTACAATACGACCCTATTATGGTGGGGAAAATAGTGATAGCTTGCTGCATATTACATAACATGTGTAATAGAGCTGGGCTACCAGCTGCTAACTTAGATGAGCATGATATAGATGAAGAATATAGACTACTTGGCACACTTAATCAGCAGGCTATCACACACCATAATTTGCTAAGTGGTCAAACCAGTAGGAGGGATCTGGTGAATCAATTGTGGAGAGCCCGGCATATCTAAAATGTAGTCACACAACATCAGATGAGGGAGCCATTATTCTTAATCTTTTTTGTTTATCATGATAATATTGAATTATAGTTTGTTTACATTTTAAGTTAATATTATTATATTTTAATTATTATAGAAATAAAACATAAGAATGACTTCTTTAGGTTTACATTTATTATACAAATACATAATATCTTTTTTTACACTATTTTAAAATATGAATATAAAAATATGTAAGTATCTAAACTGACTTTTATTTAACTACAATTTTACATGTATTTAAGGAAATATATACATGTTTAATATGTTTACCATTCTTAAGCTAATTTAGTATAAAAAGTTGCAATAAAATAACAAAAAAATATAAAAGATAACTTATGAAATAAAACTATACAATTGTCATGTTCCAGGCATTTCATTGCATCCACTGATGGATGCACACAAGTCGTGCAAAGCTTGAGTTTGCCTTGACCATGATTCGCTAATATCTTTAAAAACTTCCAACATCTTCTGCTGGTTGTCAATAAGCAATCTTTCATTGTCAAGGCGTTTTTCCTCGATGGCCACAAAGCGTTCCGTTAGACTCGCCAAATGTGAGCGCCTTTGTGAAGGTGGCGAACGGTTTAGCAAACGACGTCGTGCCGTCACCAAACGACGCCTTCGAGGTGCTATAAACATAAATGGAATGCAAAAATTATTTTACAGAGTTGGACATCTGTCCAACTTTAAATTAGATTAAACCAAATATTAATAATCAGATGATTATTAACTATTTAATCTAATTTCATAGGGGACAAATATATTGCCATTTTGTAGCCACCAATTAAATGATCTTCATACAATATAAAATTATAGGTATCCAAGAGTACATAACTTCAAATAAAGTTGGATAAAAGATGTGGAAGAAAATAAATAACTCCTTACATGGAGTGGCAATTGGGGCATTATTTCTTTGAGCTCCATCTGCTGGTGGTGAGACTGCATGAGGTGGGTTATCCACAGATATATTATGGCTATACCAAGATGGGCCCGGCTGTACATCCTATAATAATTCAAATATAAACACTTATTATTAAAATTTATATTAATAATAAACAATTACAATATATATTTTATTGAACTTACTGGTAATGTAGGGGTGGACTGTTCTGTTTGGAGCAGCACTGCAGCAGGTGTGGTGGCTTCTACAGCTATTTGCACATGACTCTATAAAAAAAAATGATATCTATTTTATATGCATATACATATATGTATATGTAAAGTTTTACATAATAATTAGATGTAAATTAAATACCTGAAGTATACTTATAGACTCTGGTGTCTGTGGGCCCTCATTAATATTCTCAATAATATTCTGCATGCTCTGAAAACAAAATCTAATTTAGAAATACTTAATTTTTTAATTAAGTTAATTGTAAATTTTTCAGAAATACAGACCAACACCATAGCATTCTGCGCTTCAGGCCTATGAGCAGTAACACTTGGCCCAGGTTCATTTTCAAATGGCTAAAACAATAATATTAATAAAAGAAGTTGGATTATTATGGTAGCTCTACATAATATGGCTAGCTATTGATTGTTAGGTAAACTATACTTTACTACATAATATGTATATTAGTAATATATTTCTGAATGTGTTAATTTAATAAATTGATAAATTCAACTTAAAATACAATAAGGCATAATTAAATAAATGATAAGTACAAGCTCAATTTCTAACTCCCTATCTCCGATGAAAAAGCCTTCACCACCCATAATAGCTATGATTCTCTCCTCAATTGCAGAGAGAACCCGCTCCTCGTGTTCACCGCCACCAGTACGTTGCCTAGCCATTCTTATCTGACTAGCTTTTTTCCTGGCTGCTGACTTCTTATCCTTCCAATACTAAAACAAACATCCAATGTGGCTTAAAGCATGGTTTTTTGTTTATGTTTCATGCCAACACCTAATTTATACTAAGCATTGTTATTACAAATATACAGGCACACCTATGCACAATAGATGACCAACACCATGAGATTAATAATGCAATAAGTGAACACAAACCTTTGCCCATTGCTGCCAACTTTTAATGCAGCCACTTCCATCACTATTTAACTTGACGGCTACTTCCTTCCATGCCGCTCTTGTTAAGTCTCGGGCATGTGATGTCCGAGCGTGCCCTGTCGCAAGCCATCGCCTCTCTTCCAAACTCTCCAGTAACATTTCTACTTGCGCATGAGATGGGACCGCATTTCTTGGCATGCTGGATATAAATTATAAATGTTGATGTTTGAATACCACAATAGCAGTTAAATCTAATTATTAAAAGTTACTACATACTTATTTAAATATTATCCTAAACAGCTTCAGTATAAAATCAGTTTAATAAAATGCACATATTTAATACTTAGTTTAAAATTGCTTACACAACATTAAGTTAATACTTACATGTCAATGTATTATTGTATCCTTCCAAATCACAGAACTATGTTCGCACTTAAAATTCAAAAAGCAAATAATGTTTTATAACTTTGGATTCTACACGAGAATCCAGTGAAGCTATGCAGTCAAGTCAAGTGTTTTGTTTACAAAAAATAGCGCCCTTTCTAAGTGTCTTGAAGTAGGCAAAGAAATCGCCGTTCGGTCCCACTTCGTGTAGTTACATTATTAAATAAATTCTCTACATTTTTAAATTCGGGACTACATATGCCCTATTCGTTCAATTACTCAAATACTATCATGTATTACATGCGATAAGCCTCTTTCAACCCATAAAATACTAAGTCGAGATTCATCGATTGTGTTTTTAAGATTTTTGGTTCAAGCTTTAACTCGTCGTCGAAACAGCGCTGAGACGTTACAGCCTCGAATTCGTCGACGAGCATAACCGTGTTAGTGAATACCATTAAAAACAGCGCTGCGTGTTCGGTCGATGTCAAGGCTGTCTCGACGACGAGCTCGTCGACGAATACGGCCGAGAGATTGTGTTTTAGAGAATAGCACTGCTGGTATTGTTTTTTATTTTTCACATCTTCTCGTCCAAAATACCTCAGTGCCTAAAATCGAAAGTCTTTGATAGCTGTGTGTTACCAGTGATGACATACAGCACCGAGACGTGGTCTCTCACTTTGGGCCTTATTAAAAGGCTCAAAGTCACTCAACGAGCCATGGAGCAGGCTATGCTCGGTGTTTCCCTACGAGATCGAATCAGAAATGAGGAGATCCGTAGGTGAACCAAGGTTACCGACATAGCCCATAGGATTGGCAAGTTGAAGTGGCAGTGGGCCGGGCACATAGCTTGTAGAACCGATGGCCGTTGGGGCCGAAAGGTTCTTGAGTGGAGGCCACGTACAGGCAAGCGAAATGTCGGACGCCCGCCTACAAGGTGGACGGACGATCTGGATAAGGTTGCAGGAAGTCGCTGGATGCAGGCCGCTTCCAACAGGTCATTGTGGAGATCCTTGGGGGAGGCCTATGTTCAGCAGTGGACTTCCTGTGGCTGATATGATGATGATGATGATGATTGTTTCTTTAGTGTTTTCCTTATTAAAAACTATTTTAGTAGGTTAACTCGTAATAAAAATATCATCAACAGCAATATCATCAAGTTAAAAACAGCAAAAGCCAATTTTCAACGTAAATATTTATGACAATATAACTGAGAAAACTTTAATAGCATTAAGTTTAACAAAAAATTACAGTGAACTGTGAAATAATAGTCTAAAACAATTTATTTCATGGGCCTGGGTAACAATAAATAACGATGATTTATTTACCTGTTTCACTTGACTAAATCACAGACCAATGGACTAATATTAATTAAAAATACACAAATCAACGTTTAAACGTTAATTTAAACTCGCAACCGCACTCAATCGCACTCGTAATTTAGAAACCACAGTTTATAAACACAAATATTATAAGTAAATGTCAGAGGAAGGAAGAAAATCATGGACGTAGCATCAAATGGACTCGACATTCGAGTTCCACCGTAAAGCTGAAAACACATTGTAGGTTTTTGTCTTACGCATAGAGTAAAGAGTACAAAACTATGGTAAAGAGCACATCTTACATGATTCGTACGGGTCGTCAGAGGGCCCACGTACGTTTTTATTTTTTATGTTCATTGACAAAGGACGGTTTTCTCGTCTGCCAATGACTAAGCTTTTAGGGATGGAAGAGTCGATTTTTTGACGTGACAACGTCTTAAACAGTTCTTATCTGTGATAACCTGTGGTACTATCACATTCGAGTTTGCAACTGTTTTATTGTCAAAAACAATGATTCAATTAACATTAAATCACACATAATCAATTATATAATACTGTGATTGATTAAATTCTGTACACAAACATAGATTACATATTGAGAATAAATTTACTCTGGAAAAATGTTAAGCAACAATGCCGTGTACACATATTAGAAATACTTATGTATAAAATGTGTGAATTCCAAAGTAGGCAAGATCGTGTTTCGAGCACACGTCTTGTTCTTGTTGTCTTTTTTTTATATATTTCTACTACCAGTGTCATTTTAAAAGAAAACAAAAAAAAGACTACCTGAAGACAAATAACAAGGTTAACTTTTTCCTATTATAATTCCTAAAACAGCGCGTGTATTTTGAAATTTTAACATCAATAACTTAATATTTGATTGTATAAAAAATTACTCCGTTATCTTTAGTATGATACTTTATTATCTTTAGTACAAATAGGTACTGACTATTTGTTCCCATACTTCTTACTTTAAGTGAGCATATTTGTATTCTTTACATTTAACATTATAAATAATTTCTCTATTGCGCACATACTCTGATCGTTTTTCTTCCATTTTTTAAATGAACGCACAGACGAACTTTTGGCTAATTACTGATAATTAAATAAATAAATACACTTAACAGTCACATACATAGTCCTGACCCCACATTAAGATCAATTAAGTGTTGTGTCGTGGGTATCGGGAACTACGAGAGACTTTTCGGTCTCTCAAACATCCAGACCCGAGACCAATACTTACTGGGTCTCACAAACATTTGTCTCGGTGCGGGGCTCGAACCCGTGGCCTCTCGTTTCACAGGCGGCGTCTAACCAACTGCGCCACGGAAGCTGTCAATTACGTCCAGTCTAGTATTTACAAACAACTGGTCAAAGAACTGCGGTGTTTATTTCTGTTAAGTCAAGTTAGATTACCAGCAACACCTCATGTAAATAATTAGAAATGTCCAAATTGTATTTAAAATTTTTAAATTGTATGCAGATTGAATAAAGAAAATTATACCTTGTACGTATTATAAATTCTAATTTAATTGTAAGTTTTAAGAAATGTTATATTAGTTTGGCTTAAAAAGCTGGTAGCCATATTTACAAAACCGATTGTTGTGTAAACTCAAGTTTGTCCACAATCGCAAATCGCTCAAAAGCGCTGTGGTGCACGGAGAAATTGTTATTTTTTTCTCTCTTCAAATTTCATTACATTGGACATTATTATCATTACTACTATTGGACTACTAGTATAAATGTACATTGTATAAATTATGAAAGAATATTTTAATGAAAGCGTTGTAGATATTTTTTACTTTCATTTCTAGTTCCTAATTTCACCACTTGTCAATTTATGTTAGTTGCGCTGTATGTCTCAGACGTTTTTTGTTTTTGAAGGTCATGCCCTCGAATTTCGACCGACAGTGTGCACACAACAAAAGAATCTATTGTTCAGATCGCTGTAAGACGCGTTGCTCTAGTATTTATGGCCGCTTCTTTACTCTATGCGTAAGACAAAAACCTACAGTTTGTTTTCAGCATAAAGCTGAAAACACATTGTAGGTTTTTGTCTTACGCATAGAGTAAAGAGTACAAAACTATGGTAAAGAGCACATCTTACATGGTTCGTACGGGTCGTCAGAGGGCCCACGTACGTTTTTATTTTTTTAATTTCATTGACAAAGGACGGTTTTCTCGTCTGCCAATGACTAAGCTTTTAGGGATGTAAGAATCGATTTTTATGTAGTCTTTATCTCATCTCTATATAAACAAATAAATAATATATTTTATTAAATGAAATCAATCCTAGTTGGCGCTTATTATAAACAGTTCTTATCTGTGATAACCTGTGGTAGTATCACATTCGAGTTTGCAACTGTTTTATTGTCAAAAACATTGATTCAATTAACATTAAATCACACATCAATCAATTATATAATACTGTGATTGATTAAATTCTGTACACAAACATAGATTACATATTGAGAATAAATTTACTGTGGAAAAATGTTAAGCAACAATGCCGTGTACACATATTAGAAATACTTATGTATAAAATGTGTGAATTCCAAAGTAGGCAAGATCGTGTTTCGAGCACACGTCTTGTTCTTGTTGTCTTTTTTTAATATATTTCTACTACCAGTGTCATTTTAAAAGAAAACAAAAAAGAGACTACCTGAAGACAAATAAGAAAGTAAACTTTTTCCTATTATAATTCCTAAAACATTGCGCGTGTATTTTGAAATTTTAACATCAATAACTTAATATTTGATTGTATAAAAAATTACTCCGTTATCTTTAGTATGATACTTTATTATCTTTAGTACAAAAAGGTACTGACTATTTGTTCCCATACTTCTTACTTTAAGTAAGCGTATTTGTATTCTTTACATTTAACATTATAAATAATTTCTCTATTACGCACATACTCTAATCGTTTTTCTTCCATTTTTTAAATGAACGCACAGACGATCTTTTGGCTACTTACTGATAATTAAATAAAAAAATACACTCAACAATCACATACATAGTCCTGTAGTGCGATTCACGTAACTTTTTGACGCGCCGATCAAGTTGCGGTGCGGTTACAATTAAGTTTACACTTTGGTACAAAATGGTATTCTTGTAAGTGTTTAGCTGCGCGTGAACTGCGCGTGAGCTGCGCGTCAACTGTACGTCAGATGTATGAAATTTGTTTGACATTGACATATACGCGCAGCAGTAGAATACGCTAAAACGTTTGCGTGACGCGAACTTGACGCGAGCGTATTTCGAGAATACGAAAAGGGCTGTTTTGATCGAAACTTAACCGCAACTGCACTACAGCTGAACTTATTTTATTACGTGAATCGCACTACTGACGGCACATTAAGATCAATTAAGTGTTGTGTCGTGGGTATTGGGAACTACGAGAGACTTTTCGGTCTCACAAACATCCAGACCCGAGACAAATACTTGTGGGCCTCACAAACATTTGTCTCGGTGCGGGGATCGAACCCGTGGCCTCTCGTTTCACAGGCGGCGTCTAACCAACTGCGTCACGGAGGCTGTCAATTACGTCCAGTCTAGTATTTACAAACAACTGGTCAAAGAACTGCGGTGTTTATTTCTATTAAGTCAAGTTAGATTCCCAGCCACACCTCATGTAAATAATTAGAAATGTCCAAATTGTATTCAACAATTTTAATTTGTATGCAGATTGAATAAAGAAAATTATACCTTGTACGTATTATAAATTCTAATTTAATTGTAAGTTTTAAGAAATGTTATATTAGTTTGGCTTAAAAAGCTGGTAGCCATATTTACAAAACCTATTGTTGTGTAAACTCAAGTTTGTCCACAATCGCAAATCACTCAAAAGCGCTGTAGTGCATGGAGAAATTGTTATTTTTTTCTCTCTTCAAATTTCATTACATTGGACATTATTATCATTACTACTATTGGACTACTAGTATAAATGTACATTGTATAAATTATGAAAGAATATTTTAATGAAAGCGTTGTAGATATTTTTTACTTTCATTTGTAGTTCCTAATTTCACCACTTGTCAATTTATGTTAGTTGCGCTGTATGTCTCAGACGTTTTTTGTTTTTGAAGGTCATGCCCTCAAATTTCGACCGACAGTGTGCACACAACAAAAGAATCTATTGTTCAGATCGCTGTAAGACGCGTTGCTCTAGTATTTATGGCCGCTTCTTTACTCTATGCGTAAGACAAAAACCTACAGTTTGTTTTCAGCATAAGGGACAGACATAAAGTAAAGAAAAAAGCAGGGATACCAGGTCATATATTTTCCCATAAATATTTAAACTAAATAAATAAATAGACGCAACATTCAAATTCATAGTCCTGACCCTACAAATGATAATCTTGTGTCGTGGGTATCAGAAACTACGAGAGACTTTTTGGTCTCACTAACACCCCGATTTGAAAAAAATATCAAGTCACTCAAATATTTGTCTCTTCTTGAGCTGGTATCGAAACTGCGGCCTCACTTTTACATCTGGCGTCTAACCAGCTGCGATAAATGATGCGGATGAAGGGCGTCAGTATGAAACAACGTGACGTTTTGCAATATTTTCACAAAGGTTATGAAGCAAAAAAGGAAAGTTGGCCTTGTATAATTATTAATACTTATATCATTTACATAACTCGAATAATACACAGCTAGTAATGATAATATATACATAGAAACAAAACCTGCCGAGTGTTCTATAAATTATAGAAGATCAGATAATTCATAGTAACGTAACTACTAAGGATAGAATAACATCCTACTTTATTTATTTATTTTATTCTTAACTGCACAAAAAAAGGATAAACACTTAAGTATATTACAAATGAAAAAAAAAAGTACAGATGGCGGTCTTATCGCTCTAGGCGATTTCTTACAGACAACCTTTGGATGGATAGAAAAAAAAAGAAAAGATGAGAGGGCAGTCTAGAAAAAAAAAAGGATACAAGCTCCAATAAAATAATAATAGACGAATTATTTATAATTAGTATTTACACAATATATGATACCTAATTATATACATACACCTATTATAAATATAAATATACCGGGTATCTCAAGACTGCTACCGAAAACGAAGCCGGGTGGTAGTTTTAGTGACTACAAACACAATGCAACAAAAAATTTCGCGAAGAAACGCGGTAATGATTTTTTATGATTTTTTAAATATCCTCATTTTTGGGTGGTAAATCCATAGTTTTTGCTAAAATAATAATTTAAACACTTTTATACCTTAGATTATTTATACATAAAAGGGTATACGCTATTATTTTAGGAAAAAATGTATTTACCACCCAAATATGGTCATAGGAAAAAAATAACAAAAAAAAATTGTCGCTTATTTTTGCAAATTTTTCTGTTGCATTGTGTCTGAAGTCGCTTAAACTACCACCCGGCTTCGTTTTCGGTAGCAGTCTTGATATACCCTGTATATATATATATATATATATATATATTTCTACAGATATATATACATACATAAATAAATATACTATAAATTACTTTTAGGCAAAAAAAAAAATAAAAAAAAAATATTTTTTTATAAATTATTTTTTTTTACTTTATTTTATTTATTATTTTAAGAAAGCTTACAAACAAGTGTTTACAATATACTTAATATTTCCATAAATTAAGTTCCTAATAACAAGTTTCTACAAACGAATCGTAAATAACAAAGGTACAGAAAACCTATTGATATAGACCTAAACATTTCTCAAATGTAACAAAATGGAAAAGAATATACCTACATATTTTTTTTCTTTTCTATATCTTAATTAAAATAAAATGATATAGCAAAGTATCGAATGTGTAATAATACAGCGCTTGTACATTTTTTTAATCATCTGGCTTTTTTTCCTGGAATATTGATTTTTCAAAAATACATTTATGCACTTTTTGTTTTCATCCATATCAGGCTCATGTGTCCTTTCAGCACTCTTTGTTATTCCCCACAGTTTCGGATTCGGTCATCTGTAAAAATTAAATCTAATTAATTAAAGAATAAAATATATGTATTTAATATGTGCAGAACAAAATATAAATTGAAATAACGTAAGGTAACGTGACGCCTCGGGTCAAGGCGTGTGGATTGGGTATTTATTGCATTGACTTTAAGTTTTGGCACTCAAAGTCTGTAAGTTGTAAACATAAAATCTTTGTTTTTGTTGATGAACACGACTGTTTGTGTCTAAAATAAAATAAATAAAAAATAAAGAAGTATTAAGCTTGGTGGATTGGGTGCATTTTTGTAATTTTTTCGAATACAGACTTCAAATTTGAAAAATACAACTTAACTGACTTCGAAACTACATTTTATAATTTATAGATTATGCATGTTGTAGCTTCACTTAATACACAGGAGGACAATTTATGAAGACAGGCTGCCGGGAGACTGATTATAGAAGAGGTTTCATTCATTTTCGTCTCAAGGATGAATACTCTGGATTTTTATTATTTAGATTAAATAGATTATAGTTTACATCGATGGCCTCTTGCTCATAGAATCTAACAGTAGGTCGGGACTAGAAAATAGTGCAGACGCGTGTTTAAAATTAATATGTGATTGGGGCCATCGAAATCGCTTAAAGTTTGCACCACATAAAACGTTCCAATTACTTTTAAAAGGAAGTTTACAATCACCGCCGCGATTTAAATTTAATAATATCACTGTTAAGAAAAAAGAATCGGTTTGTTATCTTGGTTTAATTTTGGAAAGGAATTTTTCATTTCTTGAACATATTAAAAACGTCGGGGAAAAGTCGAAAAGGAATTTTTTTGCTTTGACAAGAGTATCAAAATCAACATGGGGGCTATGTTTCAATACACTAAAAATCATCTATGGAGCAACTTACTTAGGATGTATTTGTTACGGATCTCCCCTATGGGCTGATAGGGCTACTATCGGCGCTGTGCGAAGAAAACTGCTCCAGAGCCAACGCTTGACCTTGATATTCTTGTGTAAGGCATATAGAACTGTTAGTACCGAAGCTTTGCCTGTCCTGGCGGGTGTACTTCCAGTCGACCTGGAGGTGCAACGTCGCGCCGCCATGTATTACTCTACTAGGGAGAATATGGATAAAAGTTTTTTAACCGCACGTGAACTTTTAAAAATTGATAGATTATTTAAACCGCTTTCAGTGGTATATAGCGAACTATTAGATGAATGGCAAAATAGCTGGGAGGTATCTTGGAAGGGACGACATCTATATCAATATTTTCCTTGCGTTCGTGACCGTTTGACAAAGACTTGGTTGGATGTCGATTATTGCGTATCACAGTTTCTCACGGGCCATGGTAACTATAGGTCTAAACTTTATTCTTTTAAGCTTGTTGAATCGCCTGCATGCCCATGTTCAACACCTAATTGCGAGTATGAGTAGTCCGCGCATCATATACTTTGGGAGTGTAGTCTTTGGCAGAATGAGCGTAAAACTATGCTGGATAGTATGCAGATATCATCTGGAGTCGTATACTACATGGACCTTGTAGAGACTAGGAAGAACTTCCGTGCTTTCCGGCGTTTTTGCCATACTTATTATTGGAATCAAGTCTAAAAGCTCACATAATAGGTCCCATTTAAATGTAGTGATGATGTGATCCGTGGTGCTTTACAGCTGGCTTCTCCGGCTGTAAAAGTCTTTTTACGAGGTTATTTACCTGTTTAGTTCATTGTTTTGTCGCCCGCTTTGCACGGAGGGAAGTGGACAATAATTTATTTCCAACTCCTCCTATTAATTTCACTTTCTGATTAATTTCGTTGCGGGTTAAAGACAAGTTAGACATTCCCGGAGACTCGCCGAGCTTCAATGCTCGGTGTCATTACATTGCGTGCCACTGTTGATCCTGGCTCACAGGAGTTACAGTGGTGGGTGTGAGGGTGGGACAGTCTCCAGATTATAGTTTACCTTTATTTCGAGTGGCGGGAGAGAAAACGGTTTTAAGAAAGTTATAATATGCTTAGTCTTCTGAATGCAATTTTTGAACGAGTGTGTTTACCCAGCTGTCTAATTTTCCGTCACATCCTATTAATTTGATCCACAAAACACGCGAAGGTAAACCTTTTGAAAAGCTGAAATAAAATGAATGATGGTTTAATTTACCATAAAACCAGGAAATGCAAATTGTTATAAGCTGGTATCCCGAAAAATAATATAATCCAACTAATTTAAAATCATGTACAAAATGGCCTCCTCTTCGAGTAGGTAGTATACAGATTGTCATAATAAACAAAGTCAAGATAATTTGGTCGGATAATACTTTTAAAATACGTATTTTTTATGCAAATATCCTATTTTTCAATGTATTCTATGAAATACTAATTGCAGATGTTAGTAATAATGAACGTCTACATTTATTTTTACCAATATACTAAATAAAATGCACTTACCAGTGAGAGGTTATATTTTCATATTATCGTTTAGATCGGCTATCACAGCCAATAATAAAGCAGCACACCATACCTTTTGTCTTATAATCAGTTTCAACACTCTTTTACATACATTTTTGACCGCAAATATTCGTAAAATACTCAGTAATTCAAGTTTATAACAAACCGCACGTCTTATTTGTTTGGGTACACGCAGTGTTGCCCTACAAAATTATGTGAAACTATGACAAGGACCGCAAATTATGTTTTGTCACTTTCATTTTTTAAGGTTTATGCATAAGTCTAAGTGAGATGGACTATATATGTCAAATGCATGTCAAGTCTATTGATACTACGTCTATGAAGAAAATATAGGTCTACCACATAGACGTAGTATCAATTTAATTTTTACAGATGACCGAATCCGAAACTGTGGTGAATAACAAAGAGTGCTGAAAGGACACATGAGCCTGATATGGATGAAAACAAAAAGTGCATAAATGTATTTTTGAAAAATCAATATTCCAGGAAAAAAAAGCCTTGATTTTTAAAGATGATTAAAAAAATGTACAAGCGCTGTATTATTACACATTCGATACTTTGCTATATCATTTTATTTTAATTAAGATATAGAAAAGAAAAAAATATGTAGGTATATTTTTTTTCCATTTTGTTACATTTGAGAAATGTTTAGGTCTATATCAATAGGTTTTCTGTACTTATTAATAATAATTATTTAAATAAATAATTATTAGACATTTACATTGATTTTACAATTTGGAAATTGAAAGTTGTTTGATTAAGTGAGAACTAATAAGAAGAGTGAATTAAAACGAAACTGGTGGCTCGGTACCACCATTTTTATCTACGTTTTGATAGTACTAGCGCTCCCTCTATATTATAAATACTCGTAAGGCACGTATGTATATTATAATTCAAAATTGAAAAAAATCTTATTTGCCTATTTTAATTGGTTATTAATCTAAAAGTACAATTTTGAAGTAATTTTAATGTTTAAATAACCTATATATTTTTACTTAAAACATTATGTACTTTATTTACAAAGTTGTACTAAAAAAATAATGTCAATTTGAAATAATAATTACTTACAATTATTGAAAGTATCAAAATATGTTCATCCAATTACCCCAGTGTTGCAATGCGTAAATTCAAATTTCCCAAAATGCCATGAGATTCTGGTAGACCTATAGTACCAAAAATTTCCGCTACGAAAAAAAAAATAACAGTTCGTCTACGTCTTCTGGCACCAGAATGCGGGATAGTAGAAAAAGATTGATTTAACTTTCTTCACATTTCATTACATTGGAGTTGTCAATATTATCAAATTACGAGTATAAATGCTTGTTGGTTATAAATTATTATATTATAAAAACATATTACAAACAATGAGTTGAAAATATGTTTTATATTTATTTCTATGTAGTTTCAAATTTCGCCACATGCCCTTAGACTTGTAATGTGTCGTTTTGCATACAGCTGATTTTGAATTTCTTCGCGCCCATATAAAACTTCCATTTCCTGTGGCTTTTTGATAGGTAACATTTCGAGCCCTTACTGCCAAATTATCGTAAGCGACACTTTTGTCGAAAATGCGTTTTTTATCGAAAGTAGTATTTTAAGCCACAACGGACCCAAACCTGTGGAAGTTTCCCTCCAAAAAAAAAAAACCGTTATAAAGTTATAGCAACTGCTAAAATTATCGTGAATACATATATTTTTAAAGCCATAACGTAAGCGACAAAAAGGTACTGGGCGGATCCATCCCAGAGTTGCGATCAGTATTCCGTACCCTGCCGGACCTGCGCTTTATACAAGCGATAAAGTTGACCGGGCGTGAAAAACCGTCGCACCATGTTCAGGACTCCCAACCCTGCGTAATGTGGCAGTTATCCCTCGATGTGATTCCTTGGATTGAGATCACAGCGGATATCCACACCAAGGATAGTTAGGTCATTCCGCACTGAGAGGGGAGCACCCTGAAGAATGGGGAGGGGAGAGAACGGGGATTTTTTGCACGTGAACGCATACACATGGGTTTTCTTGGCATTGAACTCAACCATATTCCTGGAACCCCATGTAGAAATGAGATCTAAGGTCCGGTTGAGCTCAATCACAAGATCTTTGCATCCCCTCACAGTGTCGACTTGGCAAGCCGAAGGCCCATGCATAGCAATGAATGTTGCCAAGCGACAACATGTCATTGATATGCAGAATAAACAAGGTGGGCGACCACACCGAGCCCTGAGGAACTCCGGCATTTATCGACATGAGCGCCGAAGCGTGTCCGTCAATGACGACACGCATTCCTCGCCCATGCAGAAAGCCGGAAATCCACGAACACAGGTTGTCGGGCAGTCTGTATGCCTAAAGTTTGGAAAGAACACCACGGTGCCAGACCCTGTCAAACGCCTTGGCTATGTCGAGGCTCACAGCAAGAGTCTCGCCACGCTGGTCAATCACCTCACCCCGCGATGCAGGGCAAACGCTAGCAGATCATCCGTTGATCAATTTTGACGGAATCCGTATTATCTATCACTGATCAACGAGTGATCCTCCAGGTAGCGGATAATTTGCTCGTTTATAATCCGCACCATGACCTTACACATCACTGAGGTGATAGCGACAGGACGGGTATTGGTAGGGTCTGACCGATCACCCTTTTTGGGGATCGGTCACATTGGCTTCCCTCCAAGATTCAGGCACAACTCCTGTGCGGCAGGAAGCTCGATAGAGGCGCGTCAGTGCAGGAGACTATTCCGCTGCACAAGCTCTTAAAACCATCGCTGGTATCCCATCCGGACAACTGGCTTTCCGCACATCGAGAGACCGTAGCTCACGCCGCACATCATACTGCCTGATGCGAATAACCGCCGTTGACAAACCGCAATCAGACAGTGTAGGCGGCGTCTGGGAACCAGGGTCCGGGGAGGCGGGAATAAGCTGCAAAGAGATTTGCCAGTAAGGCAGCTTTTTCATGCGGCTTCTTAGCCAGCTTTATTAAATTATGTGATTATTTTTAAGTTCATCATCATCATAATCTCAGCTACTGGAAGTGCACTGCTGAATATAGGCCTCCCCCAAAGATCTCCACATCAACCTGTTGGAAGCGGCCTGCATCCAGCGACTTCCTGCAACTTTAGCCAGGTCGTCCGTCCACCTTATAGGCAGGCGTCCGACATTTCACTTGCCCGTACGTGGCCTCCACTCTAGAACCTTTTGGCCCAAATTGCCATTAGTTCTTCGCGCCATCTGCCCAGCCCACTGCCACTTCAACTTGCTAATCGTATGGGCTGTGTTGGTAACCTTTGTTCTCCTGCGGATCTCCTCATTTCTGATTCCATCTCTTAGGGAAATACCTAGCATAGCCCGCTCTATAACGCGTTGAGTGACTTTGAGCCGCCTCGTTAGCGGCTACGTCTCGGTGCCGTAGATCATCACTGGTAACACACAACTGTTGAAGACTTTCATCTTTAGTCACTGAGGAACGTTTGACGAGAAGACGTGATGTAGTTTCCTGAAAGCTACCCATCCGAGTTGTATTCGACGGACCTCTTTGTAAGTTATTATTTGTTAATTATAGTCACGAATGAACAAAATTATACAGGTGATATCACCACTCCACATACCAGAAGAGAATCAACCTGAAACAGTTTTTTCCCAGAACAAGAACAAGAAGATACAGAGCGTTAGTTTTAGATCCATTCATATTAACAGACAGCAACATAATCTAATTGGTCTCTTGTTTAATATTTTTATTACTTAATTTTAGCATTTTGTTTTAAAACCTAGATGGAACAATATCTGGTCTTAAGTGAAAACTGACGAAGATAATTGGTACCAGTAGAAAAACTTTATTTCATTTTATATACCTCGTTTAAGTTTAACTAAGCTGATTAATCTCATTACTTCAAATATTAATACGAAAAAAATATAAATTGGTAATAATTTTTAAATATAATACGACTATTTAATTTATAAATCTTCGAAAATATTTTTTTACTTATCAAATATCGTTTCTTAGTTAAGGTAATTTTAAGATATATTTTTATCGTAAACGCCAAAATAACCGTAGATTATGATAGCAAAATTAATGTAAGCGACATAAAAGGAAGAAATACTTAATATTTTTGATTTTTAATAAATTAGATATTTAAATGTATAAAAATAATTAATGTATATAAAATTTCAATTTAATTACACATTTCTTTCTAAAAATATTTAACAAAAACCTTCTCCTGTAAAATTTGTTTTTTGTCGGTTGCGCTAAAATGGCGGTAAAGGCTCGATTTAATTAAGTGATTGATACTATAGGCCAACCGTTTAACTCGCGTATCGCCTGCGCGGTAAGAAGGGAGCGGGGGCGGGTAACGCTACACACGGAGTCAATAATCCAAAGATTTGTCTCGAGATAGACATTGTTGGTAAAGAATAAAATAATAGGTATCTTTTTTTTAAGTATTTATTTTTAAGTTTTACAAATATTTTATTAATAGCTTCTTAGGTACAAAATCATAAAAACAATAATTAACTTCGTTTAAGAAATATTTAACCACAGATAAAAGTTATAGGACTATTCATCACTAATATCCATATCGCTTGAATCAACATCACTGTCTGTGTAGCTTGAGGAGTCAAAATCTTGCAAATTAATAATAAATCGGTCCATCTCTTCATCAACGATACGATCGTGCAGACAATATTCATTTTCAATAGTTTGTACATGTTTATCGCAGTTAACCCATTTTCTACAGAGAATTCGGCAAATAACTGTTCTAGCGTATTTTTCTTTTTGTCTAAATTAGAATCAATTTCAATTTTTGCGAGCTGTCCTTTGATATCCCCCCAAACCAATTCGATTGGGTTCAAGTCTGGTTGATATGGAGGCAGTCGTAAGACTTCATGACCTGCCGCCTTTAAAATTTCATCTATTTTGTAAATATTTCTCTTAAAATCGTCGCCAAAAAACTAACAGTACACAAAACCTGCAAATATTATCATAAGTTATAATTTAAGAGTGTTTTAGTAATATTAATTGTATATTGTAAACGCACACTTAACTATATGGGTACTTGAAAAAGTTGCTTACCTTTATTTCCAAACGTATTTCTTGTGAACCTTTTAAAGAAGTTAAACGTCGAAGATCATCGCAGAGGCCCCAAAAACTTACTTTATTCAATCTAAAACGATCTATAAACTCCAAATCAGGCATTTGCGCTATTACTTCCATTTTACGGCGCCGAAGTCTTAAACGGCGTCTTTGCAAAGCCGTTTCGTTATTAGCGGCCCACAGCAGTCTCAAAGTATGCATTTTTAATAATTTTCTAATAAATTCGTAAATTAACAATGTTATTATTAACTCTGAGGACAAGTTTATGTCAAGTTTTTCTCGTAAGCGTGAGGGTCCCCCGAGTCGCTAACCAAGCGTGGCGTGCTAACGCTAAAATATCAACACCAATTGTCAGAATGGCAACTAGACTACCATTTGTATGAAGATTTGGCGTTTGGACGCCCCGCTAACGCTAACGTTCCTTTCCGCACACGGAAAAGTGACTTTTGTCTACCAATTTAGCAACAGTCACGTGACATGTGGTTACCAAATGTCATCTCCATACATTTTGATCTTTCCGCAGGCGTTCACGCTAACAGAAAAAGAACATTTGTCTAGGCCCCCTGTTTTGTGGATGTCATTGTAGGCTTTTTGTCATCTTGTACCGAGTGGTATGCGGTGCCGAGTGGTATATCCATAACAATAACTGACTTTGGCGGTAAATTTGGCAATAGCTTTTCTCTAGTCCATTTGCTGAAGTTTACAAAATTCATATCGCTATGATAACCTCCGGTTTTGCTTTTGGATTTAAAAATTAAAAGAGCTCCATCGATAAATCCGGCTTGTCCACCAGCATGTACAATAATTAAACGTGGCCCTTTGCCAATATGCGACAGCACCCCTCGTTCTTCATTGGATTGCCAACACGCTGGTACATTTAATGACGAATTGACATATGTTTCATCGAGGTAAACAATGTTTCTTTGATCTCTTCTGTGCTTCTTTATCGCATTAAGATAACGCCACCGCCACGATACGATGTTTGGTTGTTCAATCAGTAATTTTCTTTTTGATTGACATTTCTTAAATCGAAAGCCAAGTTTATGAATAAAGTTTCTAAAATATTCTCGGCCACAATTTAAAATTCCTTCTTCTCTGAGTATCGCATTCAAAATTTTTAATGTAGGAACCTTCTTATAAACTATATAAAATTTGAGTTATTTTTCTTCTAACAACGCCCTCTGTAAAACTGTCAACTTCAATTTTTTTTCTTTCGGATCTGATTATTTATTTTTGGTGATTTAAAATTTACATTATTTTGTTCATCTTTTAGTTCATTTCCTTCTTTTATTATTTTACATATGGTAGTCACCGAGAGTCCTGTAGCTTTAGCAACAAGTTTGTTTAGGTTTACGTCTTCAAGATACTCTGTAGAATTATGATCTTGTTTTTTGGCTTTAAAAAAGGAATATACATTGTATGCTATTTGTTTAGCTTGCTTGTTAATTTTATTCGCTAAACTGCAAGAGCGATTCATCTTGAGATTTATCTTGGCAAGTCGTATACCTTGTGCGTTTATGTCCAAGTGTCCGTAACAAAATTACCAACCGCGCGCTGCAAGCACCATGTATTACTATACTCTATGGCAAGCACAGCCAGCGCACTGTCGCACTTAACGTAAGCTCTCTGCTCCGCGCACCCCTTTCACCCACCCGCTAACATCTCCCCTCGCTCCCTTCTTACCGCGCAGGCGATACGCGAGTTAAACGGTCAGCCTTTAGCATTTCTTTTACCATACTATCGCAGAATACAAATTATGATCAAAGATTATTAGACAGAAAGGACAGTTCAAGTCAATAATAGCTTTTCCTAAGATACTGCCTAAATATCAATACCGTCATAGCAATAATATATTTTGTAATGTTTTTTTTTTATTTTCGTGAATAATTCATGGAAATGATCTAAATGAAATTAAATACTCTTAAAAGTGTACAAGTCTGACAATCAGTCAGTCAGTGTACAACCAATAGAAGGAATGGTACAACAGAAGTTTTCAAAAATGACTACTGCATTTGGAATATCTGAAATCTTCCTGTCGAAAATGAATTGAGCAAATATAGGTATGTTCTGATGTTAGCCACTTATATCCGTTCCAATAATTCTGGACAAATATTATAGAGATCTTCTTTTTTCGTGACCGACTCGTAAGAATATAAAACAATTTTAAATGATATCAGTCTTCAATGACAATCAATGGGTTCGAATAGTCTATTAAGTAATTCATATTAGGAAATGGGGTCTAAATACTATCCACTGTTTCAAAACATACATACAACAAACATATTTCGTGTTATTAATTAACAACATATAATTAAAATAAAATACTGAAAACAATTTACAACTACATTCTTCCTACTTATGTATTCGAATAGTTTATGCCTATTTGTTCGTCTGATATAAATATCCCTTGAATAATCTATATCTAATATACTACGTCTCTTTCACTTGACGGGCAATTTTTATGCGCGGAAATGAGACATACGATTAAGTACCTTGTATTCTAAAGAGCTCTAAAATATATTTAATGCAACAATAAATAAAAGATCCGTATTATCGGCATTATTCTACAATATTATATCACTTACGTTGTATTCTTTTATTATATTGTAACCACAGACGACTAAAAATACAGACGGCCAACTCCATACAAAATTTTTAACACGTTATGAAAACTCACACATCGAAACCAAACATGCTTTTCTACATATATAATTCATTCAATCTTCATCGGATCTTTCTTTCATTTCATTGATAATTTTGTCACTGACCAATAGTATTAAAGAATTTTGTTCATCGTATTTGAGCCATCTCATTCGTACTTTATACGTATATATGTTACGGTAAGAGTGAATTTTTTTTTTTTTTTTTTTATTGCCTTGTAGGCAGACGAGCTAGCGGCCCGCCTGATGGTAAGCGGCTACCGCTGCTCATGGACCTCCGTAGTGCCAGGGGACCAGCACAACAAAGTCGCTGCCTACCTCGAGGAAAGTACTCTCCTTAAACCTCGTTTGAAGAAGGACAGGTCATAGCGCTGAGGAAACACCGATGCAGGGAGTTCATTCCAGAGCTTGCACGTACGTGGTAGAAAAGAACGCTGGAAACGTACCGTCCGGGAACGGTACGCGTCCAGGTGGTAGGAATGAACTCTACTGCGGAAACGTGTGGTGCGATGGTACATAGGCGACGGTGGTACCAACTCAAACAACTCCTCGGAGCACTCCCCATGGAACAAACGATAGAACACACAGAGAGATCCGAAGTCTCTCCGCAGTCCTAACGGTTCCAATTTGTCCGTGAGATCGGGATCATTGACTATTCGACAAGCTCGTCGCTGCAAGGAGTCAAGTGGGTCGAGCTGGTATTTTGGGGCACCTGCCCAGAGGTGGGAGCAGTACTCCACGTGGGGCCGGATTTGCGCTTTGTAAAGCGTCAATCTATGACCCGACGTAAAGTACCGCTTGGCTCTGTTCAGGATTCCCAACTTCTTGCTCGCCAGTTTGGCTTTGTCCTCCAAATGACTCCTAAACTCGACCTTGCTTGATATTTCGACGCCAAGGATTCCAATACTCTCGGATCCTTGGAGAGTAACTCCTTGGAATTGCGGCGCCATGACAAAGGGGTCCTTCTTCGCAGTGAACACGCAAACTTGTGTCTTCGAAGGGTTAAATTGAACTAGGTTCAATTCACCCCATTCGGAGGCCCGCCCCAGAGAGCTCTCGACTTCAGACACAAGTTGACTCCGTCTTTCCATAATGGAATCCCGAGAGTGGCTCCGTTGGCCGATGTACCGCGCGTCACTCGTACTGTCATCTGCATAACAATGCATGCTATCAATGGACAACATGTCATTGATATGCAGGATAAAGAGTGTCGGCGATAGCACCGATCCTTGTGGAACACCAGCATTAATGGTCTTGGTCTCGGAGCAACAGCCTCCTAGAATAATTGAAGATTATTAATAATTATCGATTATTATTAATAATTACCGAAAGTGGAGGTTAAAGTGATAAATTAATCACATTTGTCGGCTTTTATTAATAATTTGACCCTAGTAGTGATAAATGTAATAAGTGGCCAAGGGTTGCGGGGCTTTATGGATCAGTTAGGTCGACTGTGCCCCAAAACCGACTCGGAACACCCCGACTTCACGTAGTCTTTTGGCTACCGACCCTAGAGTGTATATAAAAAGCCGGAGGCGCGGAGGGAGAGCAGCCTCCGCCCGCTGTAACGAAGGATAGGCAACCGTGCGAGCCGCAGCGGCTGAGGCTGGTCGCCGGAGGTGACCAGCAAGCTGAAGCTGCGGAGGTGAGCATGGGTGCCTATCTTTTGTTACGCAAGGGCGAAGGGGCTGAACTTCCCGTAGCGCCGGAGACGATGCAGAAGCTAATTTGTATAGACAACAAGTGTTTTAAGGGTTAGGTTGTTATAATAGATATTTCTCAGGAATGGTGCGTTACCTTTTCATGGGAGTGGTACCAGGGGAGGTGCACCACTTCCCCTCTCCTTCCACTTCTCCCAACCCACCCCGTCGTGCTGCCCTATTCTATATTCTACCACTTCGGCTCATTATTGTTTTGATTTTGATTCGCTTTACATCACTCTGCCTTACACTGCCACAAGTAACCTTGTTTGTGTGATCTCAAATTAATATAATTATAAGACTGTGTTTAATATTATAAATAAATACCTGCTGGTCAAAAAACATTGAGTTTTAATTTATTTTATAACTTTTACCAATATGTGTCGTGAATTATTAATAATTACCAAAACATGTGGTTATTATTAATAATTTTGTAAAATTATTAATAATTTTCAATTAATCAGATTTACCGTAACATATATATTTAGATGCGTTTCCGACCAGGGCTGGAAATCGGTACTTTACCGAAATTACCGATTTTGAAATATTTAGGGATGTACGTTATACTTTCAGCATACCGATTTTTACTACCGGAAATTTACCGGTTTTATATTTGGGTTTCATGCTTATATTTTCATGGATTTAAAATAACAAATAAAACCAAGTTATAATTCTAAACCTTTACTCAACAATATATTCTTTGATTTATTTTTATATTACAACACTTTTATTTTAACATTTTTATCCTAATGAATATTATAACCTACAATACTTTTTTATACATCTTCAGATTAATTTAAACATTTTCAATTTGTTAATATCGCTTAATTTTATCTCTTAAAATTCTCTTAATTTTAGGACCAATAAAACAATGCCAAATGTAAGAACATGACTACAGAATTGAAATATGCATTGACAATTAATAAAAAATTTAATGGAAACATTAATTGTTGCAAACTATATTTTACAATACCATGAAGCAGCACAAGATTGCTTTGATTGTAAATTTTATCTAAGAGACAATTAACATAAAGTAAATAACAAACAAAACGATTTAGCTTACTTTTGGAGAAATTGAAAAGCAAAAACAAGACATACATAATTAAAATAAGCTATCAATTAACAAATAATTATTTAAATCATTGAAAACATTAAATGCATCATGCATTACTAAATACTAAAAAAATTTTGATTCATTATTATAATATATTAAAGGAATAGGCAAAACATATGTTTGAATATAGTCATTTTAAAGAATGTTAATGCTATTACTATTATAGTATGCACAATATAGGTCTATAATATACTTTTATAAACTACTGCATTGCGCTGGATTTGAAAATATAACCAAAATCTTTAGCAAATGCATTTTTATGAGAATCTTAATTATATCAAGAAGTATAAATATTATAAACAGATTATTAATGAACATAATTACTTCTGTTGTGATTTAACCTTCGCCAATATTAACATATAAGTCTACAGTGTAGTGATCCTGCAGACGCAGTAGAGACTTTCTTTGTGCTTCCAATGATGAACCCATTTGCCTGCGAATTGCTTGGACTGGAAATTTGACCCGAGTCTAGCCTAGAAATTATAAAACAATTAATAAAGGAATAAATACTATAAGGGCTCAATCTGTTGAAGTTGACTGCTTCCTGACTTTACATACATATAACCATAAAACATTGGATAGTTATAAATGAATATGTTATGAACTTGGAAATACCTATACCAAAAAATGGCTTTAATTTTATACTGTACTGTGCTGGGACGACTCATTTACTTTTCACTGCAGAGCACAAGCCTCCTGTACAGTCGAAAGTACGAATGAAAGGAGTAAGGCTACATAATTCATCAACTCGACACTAACAAAAAGTTAACCTTATCATATGTTCAGAGATCTAATAAATCTGTATTTTAATGGGTATTTATTTCAACTATTTCAACTTATTGTTATTTCTTATATTCCTGCCACTGCGGCCTGGCGCGCACTGGTGATTTTTGGCACGGTGACTGTTTCGTCACTCTTGTCAAGTCCGTGATTAAGTATGGAGTTGCGCGCATGTTACGACGTGACAATTGGGTGACATTTGTGTACGCCGACCGGCGAACAAGCCCGTGACGAAACTGTCAGCGCCGTTACGAGTTAAAGTTTTAGCGAGTCTTTCTTCAGCTGGCACATACAATCTCAAGTTCGTATTTTCATATATCAATGCAGGTCCTAAAGTGCGTAATAATTCATCAAAGCTTCTGGCACTCATTCGGAAATATCTAAAAAATTTCTTAGGATGTTCTCGAACTTTATAATACATATTTGGTGGTTATAAGTGTAGGTATTAGAATAAGCACTCACTTCCAGGAACTAAATATTGTATATTTTGTAATTTAACACTTAATACATTCACAGACAGAGTAAAATTATAACTATTCGATTCGATGTGCTCGTGACGAGAGATGGCAGACTGTCTTCTTTCATCCAAATAAACCGACCCTTTTATAGGACTACCCGAATGAGGATCGGTGGGGATAAATCTTCCAGAAAATATATTTAGGCCATAAAATAGGGTCTATCCTTTCAACTAAAAATTAAGGTCGGCCCAAACATCTGGGCTATTGTCCAAACCGAAAGGTTTACAAAACATGTGTACTATTGTCTAAAAAACATAAATTTGTTGCAAAGGATTGCCACCACTAAAGAACTTAACTATAATAATACAGTTTTATTGCCCCGGTATGAACGGGCCATTACAATTAGGAAACAATAATTTAGCACAGCATCTTTTTAACTAATATTATACAATAAGGTACACAAAAATTCTTACTGTAATAAAATGACTCGCAGATGTTTTATGGTTAAACATCTGCAGTCATATCTTAAAATGAAATGCGTGTTTAAATAATGTTCGAATTACAAATAATAAGCGTGTTATTTTATAAGCTAAATATAAGTTGGCGTATTGCAACCGCCACAGCACCCCCCTACCAGTGAATGACAGTTCACGAAAATCCACTTTGGAAATAGTCCGGGAAGCGGACGCGCCTTCCGGACCTTGTTCGCTGGTGTGCATCTGTTTCGTGATGTACATCTTCAGTGTCTTGAGTTGTCCGTTGCCTTGGTGCTTGATGTTCGTTGTCAGCTGAAGTGTTTTCAGGGTCAGCTAACACATAGGCTGGTTTAAGACGGTCAATGGAAATTGTAACGTCACGACCGCGGACGTTAACAACAAACGTCTTCTCCCCTCGCATGACAACCTTGAAAGGGCCCTCGTAAGGACTCTGCAGGGGCGCTTTTGGACCCTCGCGGCGCACGAAGACTTGGTCAGTGGTGCTGAGGTCTTTAAAAATGAAAGTTCTTTTCTCGCCATGCCAAGATACTGAAGTCGGTCGCAGCTCTTGAAAGTGTTGCCGTAGCTGTTTCACAAAGTCCGTTGCACTATTGCTGTTGGTGATTGTCGTCTGTTGCACCAAGAACTCTCCTGGAATCCGCAGTGGCTGACCATATACCATCTCAGCGACCGTAGCCTCTAAATCTTCCTTTCAAGCAGCTCGGATGCCCAGCAGCACGGTAGGGAGAATTTCAGTCCACCGTGTATCCTGATGACATTTTATAGCCGCCTTCAGCTGACGATGAAAACGTTCCACCATACCGTTGGACGCCGGATGATAAGCCGTAGTCTTGAAATGCGTCGTGCCTGCCAGTTGATTGAGGTGCCTGAACAGGTGCGACTCGAACTGTCTACCACGGTCAGATATGATCCTTAATGGTGTGCCAAAGCGTGAGATCCAATGGTTGTAGAATGCTTTAGCCACCGTTGTTGCTTCCTGGTCTTGGAGTGGTATTGCTTCTGGCCAACGAGTGAAACGATCTATCATTGTGAGACAGTACCTGTAACCTTCAGATATAGACATTACGATTATGTCTATATGGATATGCTCAAATCTGGATTTCGGTGGAGAAAATGATCCAACAGGGGCAGATACATGTCTTGAGATCTTCGCACGTTGACAATCGATGCAGCTGCGAGCCCATTTTCTGCAATCGGAGTTTATTGACGGCCAAATATAACGCTGGGTCATAAGTTTGACCGTAGCATTGATTCCGGGATGCGAAAGTCGATGGACGGTGTTAAATGCAATTCTCCTAAACGGCGTGGTGATGAATGGTCGAACAGCTTGTGTAGATACGTCACAGGTTACGGGGATATCCGTGCCTGGAATCAGTATACGTTTCAATTGCAAAGACGTATTTTCTTTTAGCAATTTTCGAAGTTCTTCGTCGTCCGCCTGCGAGTCAGCGAGTGCCTTGAAGTCTAGAGTTGTTTCGAGCTCTTCTACGCGAGACAATGCATCAGCGACAGGGTTATCTTTTCCAGCAATGTGACGAATATCCGTTGAAAACTGGCTGATGAAATCTAAGTGCCGAAATTGGCGTGGTGAGCATTGGTCTGATTTCTTCCGAAATGCGAAGGTAATGGGCTTATGATCAGTATAAATAGTGAACTTTCTCGCTTCTATCATGTGTCTGAAGTGTTTAACAGCAAGATATATAGCTAGGAGTTCGCGGTCATAAGCTGCATATTTCTGCTCGGTGGGGCTCAATTTCTTCGAGAAGAAGCCCAGCGGTTGCCAATGATTATCCACAAACTGCTGCAGCGCTGCGCCGACGGCGTAGTCCGATGCATCACACATTAATGCTAACTGTGCGTCGGTTTGAGGATGTGCAAGCAAGGTAGCCTCCGCGAGACTCTCCTTGCACGCCTCGAAAGCCTTTGTAGTAGCTGGTGTCCAAGGCACAGGAGCATTTCCTTTAAGGTTACCCTGGAGTAGGTCGTTAAGCGGTGCTTGAGTTGCGGCTGCACCTGGTATGAACCTGCGGTAGAAATTAATCATACCGAGAAATCCACGTAGCTTTTTGACTATGTCTGGTAATTTAAACCGTTGTATATCGACAACTCTGTCTGGAAATGGTCGAGTACCAGTTGCAGTTACCATATATCCCAGGAAACGAACTTCTTTCTGACCAAAAATACACTTGCTGGGGTTGATGACGACGCCATATTTCTTAAGACGATTAAAAACAATTTTCAAATGCTTGAGGTGCTCTTCATGTGATGATGATGCAATTAAAATATCATCAATGTACACGTAACAAAAGTCCAATCCCAGTAGCACATCGTCCATGAAGCGCTGGAAGGTTTGGGCTGCGTTACGTAATCCAAAAGTCATGTACATAAATTCGAAGAGTCCGAATGGAGTAATGATGGCTGTCTTAGGTATGTCTTCCTCTGCGACTGGTATTTGATGGAATGCTCTTACTAAATCAAGAGTGGAGAAAATGTTCTTCCCGTGCAGTCCTTGTGCAAAATCCTGGATGTGACGTACTGGGTATTTATCGGGTTCTGTCCGACTATTGAGTGCCCGATAATCTCCACATGGTCTCCACTCATCTCCTTTCTTGGGAACCATGTGTAGTGGAGAAGCCCATGGACTTTTTGATGGCCGACACAATCCTAGTCGCAACATCGCCTCGAATTCCCTTTTAGCGGCGGCCAACTTGTCTGGAGCAAGACGACGGGGTTTGTGCGCAACTGGTGGGCCTGGAGTCGTAATGATGTGGTGTTTTGTGCTGTGGCTTACTGTATTAGGTGCGCCATCCGGACGAATAATATCTGGGAACTCCTGCAGAAGCTCATGGTATGGTGATGAGCCATTAATGACTTTGATGCTTGGTTCCTGACACTCTGTTATCTCCGCTTTGTAGGTAAGCAGGGTGGAGGAGTCTATCAAACGTCTACGTTGCAGATCTGGTAGGAGTCCATAATATGCCAAAAAATCAGCACCTAAGATTGGCTTGGAGACATCGGCTATTATGAACCTCCAAGTAAAATCTCGTCTTAGGCCAAGGTCCAACGTTAAATTAGCAGTTCCATATGTAGCGATCACTGTCCCGTTGGCTGCAGAAAGCTCGTAGTTTGACTTTTTATGCGGGCCTTGGATACGATGACGAGGAAACACGCAGATGTCAGCTCCGGTGTCCACGAGGAATTGGATTTTGCTGGCTCGGTCACAGACGAATAAACGGCGTGATTTCTTAGGGCAGGAGTCGTTAGCCGTCATTAACGACTGCCCGGAGCGTTTCCCGTAGCCTTGCTGCATGGTGGAACACATTTTGTTGCCTTCGTATCAAACCGCCAGTGATACCAACACAAATCACGTGGACGTGGACCGCGGCTTCTGGAACGTGAGCGACATCGTGATCTGTTTCTATCTCGCACTCGCGCACATGAAGTGGGATCGTTGATTTCTCGACGTAGCAAAGCGATCTCGTCCTTTAAACAGACGTACATCTTTTTCATGTCTTCCGATACCGACTCCTCTTGTTTGGTGGAAGTAGGACGAATTCCGGCCTCTGCAATAGCTGAACGCATTGGCAAGTATTCTAATGCTGCATCTGCAACTTCCGCAGCTTTCTCCAACGGTTGGTCCTTAACAGTTGCTAGGATGGGCTGTAAGACCGTTGGCAATCGTCCTTGCCAAAGTGTACGGACAGTAGATTCCGACATATTCTCACCAGCTAGGTTTCGTAGACGTCGAAGAAACTGTGACGGCTTATCATCTCCAAGTTCCTCGCGTTCCAGCAACTGACGTGTTCGCTGACTTTCCGATGTACCACAACGCTTTATCAAAATCGCCTTGAACGTTGTATACGGAGCGTCGTCGGGCGGGCTTAAGATGACATCACGCATTGTGTCTATGATGCTAGTTGGTATCTTCTGTATTATCAGTGCGTATTTTGATTTCTCCGAGTTGATGCGGGCGGCAGCAAACGCAGCTTCTACCATGGCGAACCAAACTTCTAAATCATTCGATTTGCACTCTGGTATATGTGGAGAACACGACGCAACCTCCGGAGCAGATTGTTCGCTAACGCTTCCGGTGTTCATTATACTGCTCACTTTTTCTGATGTGTTATTCAAAAACAATGTCTCTTCCACGGAAAACTCGCGTACTACAATTTAACTTTAATACACTACACTCAAATCACTCTTTTTGATTCGGGGTCACCACTTTGGTGGTTATAAGTGTAGGTATTAGAATAAGCACTCACTTCCAGGAACTAACTATTGTATATTTTGTAAATTAACACTTAATACATTCACAGACAGAGTAAAATTATAACTATGTGATTCGGAGCGAGATGTGCTCGTGACGAGAGATGGCAGACTGTCTTCTTTCATCCAAATAAACCGACCCTTTTATAGGACTACCCGAATGAGGATCGGTGGGGATAAATCTTCCAGAAAATATATTTAAGCCATAAAATAGGGTCTATCCTTTCAACTAAAAATTAAGGTCGGCCCAAACATCTGGGCTATTGTCCAAACCGAAAGGTTTACAAAACATGTGTACTATTGTCTAAAAAACATAAATTTGTTGCAAAGGATTGCCGCCACTAAAGAACTTAACTATAATAATACAGTTTTATTGCCCCGGCATGAACGGGCCATTACAATTAGGAAACAATAATTTAGCACAGCATCTTTTTAACTAATATTATACAATAAGGTACACAAAAATTCTTACTGATGACAGATGTTTTATGGTTCTGCAGTCATATCTTAAAATGAAATGCGTGTTTAAATAATGTTCAAATTACAAATAATAAGCGTGTTATTTTATAAGCTAAATATAAGTTGGCGTATTGCAACCGCTTTAAAAGCTATATCTAAGTTGGCGTCTTAGATTATATACTCGTCTAGATGACACATCACACCTCACCGCGCGGCTCAAATAAAGTCTACCAAATTTGGTAGACTCGCTTCTCACGTACGTCAGTGTCATTTGAACTACATATGGATAACGTGCTCCCGAAAAATAATTAGTTATGCCGGTTTGTGCTGTCCAATTGTATTGCAATTGTGTGGGAAAACTGTATAATAATACCAATATCACTTTCTATCGGTAACATTATTGTTAAACCACTATTATTTGAAGAAAACATGAACTTTTAATTGATTATTTTGAAGATGAGTTTCATTGGCCAGTGTTGTCAATTTATTACTAGGAAGATTTGTTGACACTATGGGAGAAACTATAAAACACAAATGTCATTACATAATATTTCGATCAGAATAACAACAAGAAGAATGGCATTATTTATTTAATGAGTAAATAATACTTACCTACACGATATTAATGAAACCTACGACGACATGCACTTCATACTAATTTTATTAATTCTTTGCCTTGCATGTGTATTACCATTCAAAATTTCACAAACGGGGTACTGCTATTGTCATCTTTGAAGAAACAGCGAGAACTTATTCAAGGTCCTAATAATATTTTTAGACTTCCTACGGATTCTGTACTAGCAAATTGATGGAGAGACATTACACAGCGGAAACGAAAAGAAGACCATTCGTAGCCTCACATGACTTCAGTTGTGTGTTCCGAACATTTTACTTATGATGATTTATATTTTACATAAATACAGAAATCAGATAACAGCCCAGGCAATAAATCCAAAGAGTTAATTCTATTCGGAAACAAACACTAGGAGATGGGTTTAGATCTTTATTGTTTTTACTAAAATGCGTTATAAATATAATTAATAGTATGATTATTTTAAATAAAGAAAAAATATTTTATTTAACCTATTTTGTATATCAAATAATGGGGAAAAGTTAAGTTAATAATCTGGAGTAGGCATCCCTAAACACACACACCTTAACAGTTGGATTACAATAACTACACGACCGGTACTCACACATATCAACGAAAGTGAGGACACTTTTAGCGCATCATTTGTTGACATTGCTCAATCTAGACGAGTATATAATCTAAGGTTGGCGTATTGCAACCGCCACACATAGTGTAGAACTTTCCACGTAGAAACCTGTCACTCCAAAGGGGGTGTACCCAGTATTCTCTTCGCTTTCTTTTTCTCCCGAGTCTCATGAGTTCACAGAGAACGACCGTCTCTTCGAAATCGATTTCGAAAATGTTTTGTCACTGTCTCTATTCATGAGCGCACTCCACTTTGGAAACGTGACGTGACAATGACAAACACTTTAGTCACCGTGACAAAAATCACCAGTGCGCGCTAGCTCTAAGGTGACGGCCAGACGGCCCAGTGGTGGCATGCGCGTGAACTGCGCGTTGTACTGGTCAGTACTTGGGCATTGCAACATTACTTTATTTTTCTAACATAAAAGTAGCCTAAGTTACTCCTTATTATATCAGCTACCTGACGAACGGATTTCAAACGGCGGTGTCATATCATTCGATACAATTATACCGGTCTGATAAGATGGTTCCTTACACTACAATGGAAGGACCCAGGATTATAGGAAGGACGGTAAAATAATAAAATCCTATTATACCTCTTGACGTTGCGGCACAAAAAAGAATTGTCTAGGCTTTTGGTTCGTACCGAGATAGTTTTATACCCGGTTGCCCTTCCGCTATAAACAAGCGGTATAGTTCACGCGCTGTGAAAAACTAACGTAGGTATCATTTGGGGTTGAAACACAATAATTACGAATTTGCAAGATTATAAAGTTGATTACACATACCAAAAAAATACTTAAATTAATTAGGCCAGGCATGGGAGTCGAACTTAGGTTTTTACAGTTCTCAGAGTACCATAACTTCTAGAATCTAGACCCAGGAAACAATTATCATCGAACCTTAACAGAGAGGTATTCTAGATATCTATAGATATTTTTGTAATTACACGTAATACCAGAAATAAAAATGTTTCGAGTGAGTGAGATACCTATCCATACGTATACATATCGATACGTACAATATATCCTTCTTAATCATTGAGGTATACTAGAGCGGACATCAGGAACAAAATCTCTGCGTATGGTGTGTGCGCAAGGGTACACAGTGAAGCGAGAGGGAAGATAATATTACTTCGTTGGCGTGACAGAGACAGAAATAGAATGTACATTTCATTTTGTTACAAACATTTTGTTTGCAATGTCTCCTTTAGTATATTATCTCAATGTCCTTAACCGCACAATTAGGAACTTAGTAAGAACGTATTGTTTAACGTATTATCTTCAATCGTTTCTTTGTCTACAACCTACGTTATGGAAATACTTTTAGTTATTAAATCGCGAAGGCTAAGGACTGAAACGCTCAAGTATCCAATATTTTACACAGGAATACAAATTGGCATTATTTTCGTGTTCTTACGATGATAGCGTCTCGGGAGACGGTGGCTTTATTTTATTCCTTGAACACTTAACGAATTTATTATTCATAAGTTTAGTGTTGCTGTTTACAAAATTGAAATTCACGCGGGAGTGTTTGAACATATTGCGCTCTGTAATACTTTGCTATTTTTAACACCGCGTCTGCATATCCAAGAATAGATCGGTGTAGTTTTGTGTCTTCGCTCCCGCACTTGTGTTTCTTAATTTTAAAATAATTTACCTTAAAACAAATCAGTTTTTAAACATGGTGAGTATATTAAAACCTCTTTATTGTTACTAACACTTAAGGTACCTATGGCAGATTTCAACATTCATGTTTGATATTTGAGATAAAGTGAGATCTAGATTTTTACAGCTTAACATGAGATCGATATGGACTAGAGTGCGCGGTTTTGAAGACATGTGGGTCAGTGTTTTTGTAAAGTAAATTATTGCATATTTCCTTTGCTTAAAAAACACACTGGCACAGAGCTGCAGGTTATGTGTTTTGAACAATAATATTTTTTAGGTGTGAATAAGGATACAAATACGAAAATAATGAAAGTCACGCGGTAGCACGGTAGTCTGCAGATGAAATATGCAAGTAATGTGCTAGTAAAGTAGTAAAGTGTGTGATGAAATATGCAAATATGTGTGACTTTGCGTCTTTGGGTAAACTAATAATAGGAATCCAATAACAGGATACATAAACGTGTGATGTCTTGGCTTTCTTGCGTATGAGATTTCATTCTGATATGGAGGTCGTTTAATGAGGATATCAGAGTAATTAGGGCATTTATTAAAAAAAATTATATATACTTATAACCTTTATGTAAAATTAATATTTCGAAAAATATATTGTGATAGTAACTTTAGATTCATTTCATATTTCATTCATCAAATTGCGTCTGCTTTTCCGTAATATTCAATATTTCCTGCATTTTTTTTGGCACTTTGAGCTATCCTAGAGGCAGAAAAATTAAAAAAAAAAATATTTTTAGCCTACGGTAAACAGTCCGTATATGAATCCCCATTATCTCTCAATTAAAAATAAGTGACAACGGTAGTTTATTTTAACTAATAATTTAGGAATGATGATTACTGTTTATTAAATATTTGAATACCTAGTTGAAGATATGATACATACGTAAATGCAATTATTAGAGATATTTCTTCGTAAAATTTGTTAATCTCTTGGTATACCCAAAGATATTGTGTGAATAAATCGTGGGTATAACAACCGCAAGTTCGTTTCTTTGATACGCACCGAAGTTGTACATTACGGTTGTATAGGTACACGCAGTCTTTTGTTGTCGATTTTTTTCCTTTGTTATGACGTGTACTTTTTCGTAAGTTTATAAATCCCTATTTTTATTTTCTGTTGTGGTGAATGGTGAGACGGCTAACCCATTCGCCTGATGGTAAGCGAATCGACCGCTCATGTAGATATAGTAGAAAACCAAAGAGCACCATGCATTATAAAGCAAAGTTTTACATGAAGTAATAACAATACTGTATCAGCCCATATACGTCCCACTGCAGGGCACGGGCCTCCTCTACAATCGAGAGTACGATTGAGAGTGGTTAGACCATATAGTCCACCACGCTGGCCTAGTGCGGGTTGGCAACAACAATAGCCTGTTTTTTTTTGCTATCTACGTTTGTGTGAGCCTAGTAATTTTATGATTATGTCTGAATAGCCCGATATTATGCGCAGAACAGCCTAGATAGGGTATCAACCGGCGTGAAGTGTTCAACTATCGTTGGTCGACACAATTATGCCGGCCTGATAAACACAGGAGGAACCTAAACGCCACACACATACATGGTGGATCATTAGACGTGGCCTTGACTACTTCGTGCGATGGACGTTATGCAGGCGTATATAAATATTTTGCCTCCAGGGCAATATCTGACAGCCTCCGTGGCGTAGTCGGTTAGGAACCGCTTGTGAGACGAGAGGCCGCGGGTTCGACCCCCGCACTGAGAGAAATGTTTGTGCAGCCCACAAATTTTTTTTTCGGGTTTGGGTATTTGTGAGACCGAGAAGTCTCTCGTAGTTCCTGATACCCAAGACATAGGACTCGATCTTAGTGATCGATTTTACTGTAAATCTTAAATAATTAAATATGTATAAATAAAGCAACCTCATCATTCAGATGTCTATACCGCCAAATTCTAAGATTTAAAGGCGCCTACATACATACTATCATTACCATTAATCTTAGTGTCAAATCGTAGATATATCATGTGAACACGTCCTTTGACGAGATTTATTATCAACTTCTTGTTTGACTTTCGTTTATGATGGTGTATACCCACAAATAATCTGAAAATAATCTGTAAATCGAATGCATTGTATATACAGACACCTATCCATCGAAAACAGATGGTTATCCTTCACCGATCCACACAATTAAGCTGGACAGAACTTCAAAAAAATTACAATTTCGTCGTTTATCTCGCCATTTCGATCATATTCGTACAGGAATATACATTACCAAAATCACAATTTAACCACCAAAGCTATAAATGACAATTCGGTTATTTCGGTATTATGTCGACAATATGTGGTGTTTAATCGCGTATTACACTAGAGAGAGTTGGTTAGCTGAGCGCCGATTAGGTAATCAGATTAATGTTAAATCAAATTAACACACACTAATTCGTCCCTCCCTCACGGCAATATAGCTGATTTTGGAATAGATGGATTTAATAATAATATTCTCGTAGAATCTATTCGAAACGTCGTGTAGTCAAATGTGAAAAAATTAAATCAAATTCGCGATAAAATCCGTAAATAATAGTTTTATTTCAATGTGTAACATGCGCGTAAATCTAAGAAACCATTAAATCGACTTCACTTATTTTTAAATTTATATGTAGACATAATATATATATCTAAGCTCTGTGTCATCGCTAAAGTTTTTGAAAGAATTATCTATAATCAGGTTTACTCTGCAATGTCATTATCATTTAGCCCCTTTCAGCATGGTTTCTTAAGAGGACGGTCAACAGTTACCAACCTTACTTTATTCAATGAGTACATAACCAATGCCATGGATAGAGGTAAGCAGGTGGATGTCGTCTATCTGGGGGCACGGCAGTGCCCCCTCCAAGTCGAGCTAAAAAACGGCACAGCCGTACTATTACTATCCTTTTCTCGAAGCAATTCAGACCATTTTCAACCCCTCATAACTTCGTTGTGGTTAAAGCAAGAAGCCTGAATTTTCAGTTACTAATTAGGCATTGTGTAAACACGGTATATTTAAAATTTCATTCAATTTGAACCAGTAGTTTAAGAATTATAACTTGTCAAACTTTCGCAATTTTGTCACTCACTGACTGACTGACCGATCATCAAAAGTCTAAGGCACTTCTAGCAGACATAGAACCTTCAAATTTAGAATATAATTAGTGTTTAGTGTCTAAAGTAAGGAAAAATTCAAACATTTCATAATTTCTGTCTAGTTTTCTAGATACACCAATTGCGTGAATAATTTTGTAATCTCATATAAATGTATAGGATTACAAAGATACATTTGCAGTTAATGATTCGTTGTACCCGTATATAATGGAATAATAGTTGTAGATTGGTATCTATATATATTATATATGAGGCATAACAGGAGGGGGGTATAAAGAGGGAAAGGGTGTCTTCAGCCCATTAAACTGTACAACATTCCTTTAGAAAAACATGACAAAGATAACCTTGCAAATAAATAGACTAAATAGCTCGAAAACAATCACCATGAAAGATAGAACACTAATAATCAAATCCGATATATTTGTGGTAAATTGATACATACAAAAATAAGAAAAACCATAAGACAGAGGCTTTAAGAAAAATCATTATATATATTCTAGAAATAAAAAGTACCGAAAAGGAATAAAGTAGGACTCTACAAAAAGACGTGAGATCCCATCAAAAACAGCCTGTAAAAAAATTTCAAGTCTCGCAGCTCAGTTTCTCTACCGCAAAAAGTTGTGAGATCCATGTAATACCAAGTCGATTAATTTATTTAGTCAGTAGCATTATGCATAAATTGTACGATACATTATGTTTTCATGCGATGGCCAAGTCGATCTATTTATTTAAAACGTAAAGAATTTTTAATATTGATATGATAATAACTTACGTAATAACTTTATATAGAACGTCCCTTAATCAAGGACTAAATAAATTAATCGACTTGGTATTACATGGATTTCACAACTTTTTGCGGTAGAAAAACTGAGCTGCGAGACTTGGAATTTTTTACAGGATGTTTTTGATGGGATACAGATTACAGTAAGGCATTCGACAGGATCGATCATAAGATCTTATTAGACCAGCTCTATAGTAATGGTATAAGAGGCGATCTATTACGGTGGTTCTCTTCATACATTGAAAATTGGTCCCAGGCCGTGGTTCTCAATAGTTACATGTCTAATTGGGTTTCTGTGCCCAGTGGTGTTCCACAGGGGTCACTTCTTGGCCCATTGTTATTCGTGATCTATATAGACGACATCGCTTCTTGTCTGCATTCATCTAACCTTTTGTGCTTTGCAGACGACATGAAAATCTTTGCAACTCTATCATCTACTGATGACATGTGTGCACTACAGGCTGACTTAAACCGATTAGAAATTTATTGTAATTGTCATAAACTATACCTTAATCCGTTGAAATGCTGTGTAATAACGTATACCCGAAAACGCTCGGTGATTGATACAAACTATACATTGAGAAAACAAAACCTACCAAGATCTAATGATGTCCGTGATTTAGGTGTACACTTAGATAGCAGTTTACTATACGACAAACATGTAGACTCCATCGTTAAAAAGGCTTCCAAATCACTTGGATTCTTGATACGGATTTCTAAGTATTTTTCCGGGGCTAAAACTCTAAAAATATTGTATTGTACCTATGTTCGTAGTCATTTAGAATATGCATCATCTATTTGGAATCCACGATATTCAAAATATATAGATCGTATTGAAAATATTCAAAAACGGTTTATCCGTTACCTTGGTTTTCATAAAAAAATTATATATAATCCTAAAGATTATCTTAAGATCTGTAATCAATTCCATTTTCTTCCGCTTGTAAATCGGAGAGAAATAGCTGATTTTAAATTTTTACTAAGGATAATCAAAGAAGATATTGATTCTCCAGAGCTCCTGTCTAAAATAATGTTTAGTGTGCCATGTCGTCCACTCCGTTTTAACCAAATTTTATTTGTGCCTCATTCATCAACCAACTATAGGAAAAATAGTTTCATTGTGCGAGCGAGTAATAATTTTAATAGGCTTTGCAAGCAGCATGATATAGACCCATTTATGACCACTGTGGCTTCGGCGAGGAGATGTTTGAGTCTTGGTTTTTTCAAACAAGATGTTGAGAGTGTATTTTAATGGTAGCGTTAAAAAAATAGATTTTTGTTTTTTAATCACTATAATTTTTCTTTGTTCTCTCTTTTTACGTGTTCACATTTTCGTTTTTATATTACTTCTATAAGCGAAGACTTGTTATTGGCTTTCTGTTACTTTTACTTATTAACTATTTAATTGTATTTAGCTGTAAGTCTTCCATGTATTAAATATAAATAAATAAATAATTATAATATTCAATTTTAGAGATAAAATGTGCAACTGGACTTTACTTGAAACCCGGGCTAAGTAAAGGTCGGCCCGCTACAACAAAAAACGTCAAAAAATCTTCATCATGAATTTTTCATCTATTTTATTACAGCTTAATGGCTTAAACAAGCAAAGTTAGAAGGTCCCTAAAACATTACGCAGACGGGCGGGAGCAGACGGGACGTTAAATCCCAATACTAATATGATTAAGTTAATTCATTCTGTCGGGATTCGTTTAAACAAATTAATGCCGGCGCACAACACACTCACACATTCACTTGTACCCTCACATAGAATGTATTTTGTATGGAATTTGCGTCATAATCACTTGTCTTTACTTCGTTGTATGCTGAGTTAAACTCTATACTGAGTTGGTGATTGTTCGCAATGTAGATTAATTTAATGTTAAATATACTCATTATTTTAATGGCAGTTTCTTAGGTTTATTCGTTTGTGTGTGTGGCTTGTATTATTGTAAAATGTTATTCTTGGATGTCGGATTCTCGGACTTTCCTTTTTTTAAGACTAAGGAAAGTCTTGAGCCAGTCGAAATACCATAGAAATTTCAGCAAGACTTACTACGTCAAAAAAATTTGCTAAATGGCACTAGGACAGAAATTATGGTCTGAGCTTTCTGAATCAAACTTTTGATTTTGAAGGAGGCCTGTGTTGCAGTGGGATACATATACTTATATAGAAATATAGCTGATATAGATTAAAATCTTTGTGTCGTTTGTTTGCAGTCTGATTCAGTACAGAGCCAAGAGGCAGGTGGTGGTGAGGGCGTCGTGGCACTGGCTCCACAGCCCGCCCCGGCAGAACCCACACCCGAGGCTACCAAACCTGTGAGTTTTCATATCAATATAGACTTTATTTCAAGACAAATAGATAAAGATCTTGTAACAAAAATACACATTTTCCATATAGTAAATACACCAGAACTTATAAATTGCTTTGAAGTTTCAGCTTTTATTTTAAAACTGGCGCTAAATAATTGACTGTTTTATTCCAAAATGATTGGAGTGAGGTTGATGGGATATCCTATCTAAATACTTAAAACCTTGTTTTAAATGTGAATTAAATAAATTCTGTCAGATACAATTTTATACGTCATATATATAAGCCAGGAATTCAATTAATGGCAGAATATCAGTGTTTGCTCGTGTGAGTGAACGTATGCTGAGTCATCACCCTTTTGTTCTGCTGCAACACATATGCTGCTACACTTTTTTTTTTTTTATTAGATATTTGTAATATTAGTATTTGTAATAGATTTGTATTTTAGTTTTGTATCAGTGTATGTGTACTTTAATGAACAAATAAAGGTTTTTCTATTCTATTCTATTCTATTCTAATTATCATCTAAAATTCGCAGGCCGAACCTGCAGTTCCTGTACTAGAAGTTAAAATAGAAGAAAAAAAACCAGTAGCTAAAGCAGCAGAAGAGAAACCAGCAGAAGTTAAATCTTCAGACGAAGTCAAGAAAGAACATGTTGCTGCCAGTTCTGTAGAAGCTACGAGTGTACCCGAACAGAAAGACTCCCAAACCAATGGAGCTGTGAGCGATTTTGTTTAGATTTCAATTAAAACTTTCCACAAAGATTTCATACAAAGGCAAAGTTTTATAACTCTATTACACGAATCGCTTCTTGTTATTAGTTAGGCAGTTGTTCGGGTTTAATTATGTTAAGGAAATTAAGGAAAAAATGGCGTTTGTGCCCCCAGTTTCCTCAGCTTGTCATTGTTGCAAATCGAAGAATAGGATGATTGAAACACATTTTAAATAGAAAATATGCGAGGATCAATATTTCTTCATATTTTCTACTAGAAAGAATAAATGTAGACGAAGAGATTCAATATGCTCCTTTCCGTGATTTCCAAATACAGGGACTTGAAGATCGTGAGATTCAATTTGTGTATTTTTTTTAAGTTTATTACTTCTCGGGGGGTAAATATGATATGTCTACCTATATATTTGTTCCCACGTATGATATACTGGGTTGCAAAGCCACGCGGAATTATTTATAGCTAGGATGATTTGGCATAATCAACTCGGGATATCAGGCATGAGCTTTGTACATATCATGTCTATGCTTATGTTAGAAAACATTAATGTTGTTTCAGGACAGCTGGCAAGAAAGAGAAAAAGAACTGCTTAAGAAAATAGAAGAATTAGAGAAACTTAAAAATGAAAGGGCGGAAGATGGACTTAAATTAGAATTGAAGGTAATTACATCAGAATATAATTACTTAAAAATTATTGACTTTTGGTTGAAATAAATAATGTAATATACTTAAATGGAAAATCTACCAATAACTACATAGGGCTCTTTAAAAGGAAGGTTATTGGAGATACATGAACATACAATGTTAATAGCTATGCGAAATTATAAATTGCTGCAGCTAAGATTCTGGATTCAATATCAATGACAATAAATTTACATAATATGTGATGTGTATAGACTGAAAATCGTATTATGTGAATAGGTTCGTGAAGAAGAGATAGATCTTCTGAAAGCTAGAGTGAAGAATTTGGAGACATCGCTACAAGCTGTCACGTCTGCACCCAGCGGGAAAAATCAGGAAATGATTCAAAAAGTCAAAGAACAGCACGAGGAGGTAAGCAGTAATGATAATAGTTATTAGGGCCATATAGTGTTTTGAATTACGTAATCTTTTTAAAATATTTTTGTGTAAGGTATCAACAGATTAGCATTTTTACATCAGTATAAATGTTAGTTAATAGAATAGAAATATAATAATAACAGTATACCACTTACGGCCGGTTTCTATAATCTATCTATCTCTAACAAGAGATTTCTCTCGAAATTTCGATACATTTATTGCTTCAGTAAAGAAAGACTGAGATATTTAGATAAGGTGCATATATTTATACATATCTAGGCAAGATAATATTGTATGTCTATCTTTGTTTATTGAAACATACAGTGGTATCGACATAGTAACGATATCCATTTTAACCTCTTGTTAAAGATAGATAGGATATAGAGAACGGCCGTTAAAGGCTACAAGGCTACAAGAGTTTGGCGTATGTCGTTTAGTTACTTGACTATTCTAATTTTGCCTTAATCTTTACTTTAAACTAAGTGTTCTTGCATTCTTCTCAACAATTACCATGCAGCTCCTAAGCAAAGCACGAGGCATGATCTTCGACAAGACGAAGATGGTGAAGAACCAGGAGCTGCAGATACAGGCGCTGACGACGCAGGTGCAGTCGCTCAAGGACATCAACCAGATCACTAAGGACCTGCTCGAGATCAGGAACGGTGAAATTAAAGCTATGGAGGTAATCAGTCTTCATTTGTCTTGATATGTCTTAAGAGCTGTTCGGTGTTGGAATTTGTGTCTAGCGTGACAATCGGCTAGCCTCATATTATGAGCTGGATGAATCATTGGTGACAGGAATTAATTTACAGCCTATAATATTCTCTTTTTCCTTATCCTAGGTTATTTTGCGTAAAGAAGCATTTATAAAAATTATAAAATATTTAGGTTTTAATAATAACGACTTAGAATGAAGTGCGTGGTGGCCTCTTGGTAAACGCCGTGGGTTCAAATACCAGGGCACACCTTTGGCTTTTCGGAGTCATGTGTGTATTGATAGTCAATCACCACGTACTTAAACGGTGAAGGAAAAAATCGTTAGGAAACCTGCATACCATAGCTATTTACAAGAATTTCTATGGTATGTAAAATTCGCTAACTGCATTAGGCGAGCGTGTTGAATGGTCTAATCACTCTCTAGTACTCTCGAATGTAGAGGAGGGGAGACGTATATGGGCTGATACAGATACAGAATTTCCTTTAATTCCAGGACCGTCTCCAAGTGATGGAGGCTCGGTTCAAGGCTGAGAAGAACAGGTACGACCTGGTGCTGCAGCGCGCGCAGACCAGCACCAACATCAACGACGACCTGCGCAAGGAGTACGAGACGCAACTGGCCATATTCAAGGTAATGTAGCGATATGACCTGTCCTTCTTCAAACGAGGTTTATACCGGGTATATCAAGAGAGCTACCGAAAAGGATTCCGGGTGGTAGTTTTACAGCCGCTGCCAATAAACAATCCCAATCCAAAATTTGCCGTTTGAGATTGACAGCTCAATCTTTTTTCTGATACTATATTGCCAATAATCAATCTCAGTAGTGAAAAAACTATGGCAACATGATAAATGGCAAATCGAAAAGTAGAAAACAATCCAGATTGACTTCAATCTAATTTTTTCGATTGATTATTGGCATCGGCCGTTAGTGACTATAAACACAATGCAACTAAAAATTTCCCAAAGAAACGCGATAATATTTTTTTGTTGCGTACCATAGCGTCTTCAAAGATAAAGGGTTGTACATTGTTATTTTAGAAAAAATGACGTATTTAATACGCAAATGGTTTTTTTTTTGCAAATTGTTTCTTGCATTTTGTCCGAAGTCACTAAAACTACCACTTCGCTTCGTTCACGGTCGCAGCCTGGATATACCCAGTATTAAATCGTTCGTGATGACCAGAATCAGAATTTAAAACAAATTGAGTTTACTTACCTATCAAATGAAATCGATTATCAAAGAATGTTGAAATAAAACTATTATTTACGGATTTTATCGCGGATTTGATTTAAGAGTCCGCCCCGTGACCACGAAAGCTGTAAAGTAATCGAAACGTCGGGAACTAAAAAAATGTAAAAATTAAATCAAATCCGCGATAAAATCCGTAAATAATAGTTTTATTTCAATGTGTAACATTCGCGTAAATTTAAGAAACCATTATCAAAGAATGTGTCAAGATGAATATCATCTGCAAGTAATCTAAATTATTCTGCAACATTGGCAAAAAAATTAATTACTTCAGATCTATGTAAGAGCAGGTAGAAGGTTATATTATAAACCTGCATACATGTTTTTTTCGCTAGGTGGCGCCCATCAGTAATTACAGTTTTTATATAGCTCCCAGGAAATTTAAATTGAAAATTATTTTAAGCGTATAATTCCATTTAAAAGTATTTGCAAAACTTTCATCGTACTCCTCTGCATATCTACTAGTGTTTGTGTGATATTCTGTGGACTAAAAGTGGCAATAAACGGTTCTGAACTTTTTTTGACCGTTACTTAACTTCAACTGTGATAGTGCTGGATTGTGTGATGGCACGTCTGTGAAACTTTCTGTAAGTGACAAGAGCATCTTTGCACTTAAACAACCCGGTAAAATACATATTACAAGGTATTCTAATTCAAACGTCCCAGTTTTGGTTACATTTAGTACGCGAATCAGCGCCATCTCTGATCGCATTTCGTTCTATAGACAATTCGATACACTGTGACTAGTTGTATAAACTCTCTTTCTACTTGTCGCTAGAGGACGCTAATCATTTAAAAATGAATTGTGGAGTCTGCAATAAAATCATTAAAGAGGATCGTAGCTCCGAAGACACTATATTGAGCTGTATCTCATGCTCAAATAATTTTCATCTTGGCTGCCTAAACTTAACAAGAGCAGAGACTAAATCTGCTCGTTCTGCCGGTTTCAGCCAATATCACTGCAATTATTGCAAACTGAAATCAAAGGAGTCCCTGTCTGATGTTACCCCACTTTCCTCCAGGAAAAACCTTAACAAACCTAGAGGCTTATTAGAGGACACACCCTCAGGTGTAATACCCATTAGTTCCGAAGAGGAAGTTTTGTCGTCCATACCAGCCGATGTCTTGAAATCCTTCACTCAGTCCCTATTGCAATTACAAAATGCTTTTGACAATATGAAACGAGAAATGCAAATGTTCACCACTTCTCTAAATTCCACCTCGGAGGATATAGAGCATTTCCGCAAGGAGATTGGCGACATGAAGAAGGAGCTGAAGCATCTGGAACAATACAAAGCCGAGGTTGTTGACCTTCGAGCTGAGGTTTGCCAACTTCGACTAGAACTCGAAAACAGACAGCAGCAACAATTCCTTAAGGATGTTGAGCTTACTGGTATTACAGAAAACCAGGGCGAAAACCTCTCTCAGATTGTGACGAACCTTACAGCCAAACTCGGTATTAGTCTGGACCCCCATGATGTGGATGACATTAAACGAGTTGGACAACGTACTGCCGGAATGAGTGGTAATGACAGACCTCGCCCGGTGATCATTACTCTAACCCGACGGGCCCCGCGTGACCAGCTTCTGCGGGCCGCGAGAGTACGACGTGGCCTCACCACTGACATGATCAATGTTCCTGGAAACTCCCGTCGTGTGTTTGTCAACGAACACCTAACAAAATCCAACAGAATACTTTTCAGCAAAGCGCGCGCCGCCGGTTCTCAACAGAAATTTAAATATGTATGGACATCGAACGGCAATATTTTTATGCGAAGAACTGACACTAGCTCTGTACTACGTGTGACATCTGAATCGTTCTTGGACAAATTAACTAACAAACAAACAGGTAATAGAAGCCCTACGGTTGATAGCCAGTACTCCTAATATTAACATTCATATTAAAATTGTACCTACTTGTTATTATTTTTCTCGAATTGTCAATGTTTTTTTAGTCCCGGTCAAGACTGTTGTTGTATGGATAGTGATCATAGTCTACTTAGTACTAAGTCGTAAAATATGCGTCCTGTTAATCTTTGACTCGAATATTAAACCTACTATCTTCTGTTTCAAAGACTGTTTTGTTGCTCGTTATACTTTAATATTTAGTTTTGTTTTAAATTATGTTATTTTGAATTTTTCTATGCACTGTGTAGTGCAATATGTTATTTTTTTAACAACATTTTTATTGTTCACTCAAGGTGTAAATGTTGGATCTCATTATGTTTTAATTTTTTTAATTAGTATTGTAAGTCGTTTTAAGGAGTTAATTAGTCTGAACTATCCCGACATATTTTACACTTTTATATTACTGAACCCATTCTCAAGTACATCCTATGTAACTATGAACAATTTTATTACATTATTATTGTTTATTAACAAATATTTTTACACAATGCACGCTTTTGCACATTTTATTTATTTTATATATAGCATGCAATATTTGCTCTATTTTACTAGGATATTATTCTCAATCGCACATGTTACCTAAACCTCTTTACCCTTTGTATGAGATAAAGATACTTACCAAATCATGGACACTATAAACCTACAGTCACAATTAGATAACTCTGTCCATATTAAATGTCAAAATATAAATAATCTTGAGGATTGTAAAACCGTTCATGCAAAAAATATCAATTTTACATTACTTACTTTTAACATCAGAAGCATTGGCAAGAATTTCACCAGTTTCCTGGTAGCACTTCGCCGCCTTAATATTGACTGTGATGTCATCATACTTACAGAATGCTGGCTTGCGTCTACTTCAGTCATAGGTCACATTCCAGGTTATAATTCTTTTTTTACAAAGCGAAACTTAAATCAAAACGGTGGTGTTGTCGTATATGTAAAAGAGCGTTGGAGTGTAAATGTTACAGAACCATTTGTGGCGGATGCATGTTGTATAAGCATTGAAATACCTAAACAGATAACCATCCTAGGAATTTATCGCTCCCCTTCTTTTAGGAATTCCAACGATTTTATTGACTCGCTTGATAAAGCACTCTGTAACTTAAAAAATAATTCTAATATAGTTTTAGCGGGCGATATTAATATCGACATTTTGTCTAAAGATTTTATTTCACATGGCGCTTCTGATTATTTATGCAGGATTGCTGAACATGGTCTCCTTCCGGCTGTCAGTCTCCCTACTAGACTGGAAGCATGTCTTGACCACATATTTGTAAAGTCATCCAAACCAGCGATAAGTGTTGTCTGTGATACTGATATTACTGACCATAAAATAGCTATATTGGGTCTAACTGATAAGAAAAATAAACAGAAACCTCCCCGACCAAAATTAGTAACCGATTTCGAGAAGATAAGAGACGATCTAAAAGAAGTAGACTGGGCTCCGATGCTTCAGATAACTAATGTAAACGAAGCGACAAATCACTTTTTGGATATTTTTTCAGCAATAGTACAAAATCATACCAAAGAAATCAAAACCAGCAGATCAAAATATAACATAGAACCATGGATTACTCCGGGTTTACTACGCTGTATTAGGCATAGGGATCGTCTACACATGCAAACTAGAAAATATCCGGACAATGTCATTGTTACTACCTCATTTCTGAGGTATAGAAATTTCTGTAACGACTTGTTAAGGAAAGTAAAATGCGATTTTGAAAAAAAGGAAATTGGGAAAAATAGCAGCAATCCTAAAGCATTATGGGACACCATCAGCAAAATATGTCATTTCAAAAAGAAGAATAATGCACCTTTTGGATTATTATCTAAATGTGAGGACCCTTCCGAATCACTCATTGAGTGTAATAACTTTTTCGTTTCTGTTGGACAAAATCTGGCGATCAACATACTCACAAAAACAAGGGAATCTGAAGATAGTTTAGCTTCTAAATTTAGCATCACCAATGGACCACTAAATTCCTTTTATATCTCTCCCACAGATAAGAACGAAGTCGAAAATTTGATTTGTAACTTAAAAAATAGCAGCGCCCCTGGTCTAGATGGTTTCTCGAATTCATTATTAAAGTTTGTCAGAGTCCACATTTTATCACCTCTCACTCACATCTTTAACTTGAGCTTCAGCAAAGGATGCTTCCCAGATGCTTGGAAAGTTGCTTCGGTCTCGCCAATTCACAAAGAAGGGGCTAGAGACCAGCCTAGCAATTATCGACCAATATCGCTCTTGAGTGTGTTCTCCAAACTGCTAGAAAAAATCATGAACAAACGTTTGACTCGATTTTTGGAAGATCACTGTTTGTTATCACAGCGGCAATTTGGTTTTAGAAGAGGCAAGTCGACAGAAGACGCCGTGGAAACGCTTGAAATGAAATGAAATGAAATGAAATGAAATGAAATGAAATGAAATGAAATGTATTTATTGATCACGTAGGCAATTAAGGAGCTCTTATGACAAGTCAATACACATAGAACTTAATCTCTATTTACAATATATTTCCTATGCTTATTATTACTTATTTTAATTTCTTGCTTTTATCAATTTATTTATTAATTTTATTTATTTTTAAATTAATTTTATTTTTATTTATAATTTATGATTAGTTTTTTTAATTTATTAGTTTTTATTCATATTTTATTTAAAGTATTAGTTTTTACTTTATAGTAATTTATTTGTCAAAGAAATACATTATTTACGTTAGTCAAATTAAATTATATTATTTGTGGACCATAAATATTACAACGGTGCGTAGCGGTTTATAGTTACCACCGGATCCAACGCGGCCCTTCCTGAGAAGACCCGGCGAAACAAACTCAGTGGGCTTACACTACCACTGGAACTACGCGACGCGACCCAGTCCTGAGTATATCCAGCGACTAAGACTCAGTGGGCTTGTTTTGGGTCCAACTTAAGACAACGACCATAAGTATTTCCGATACGTCCCGTATGTTTAGGCTTACTGCCGGATCCAACGCGGCCCTGACTGAGAAGACCCGGCGAACAAACTCAGCGGGCTTTACTTTACCACTGGATACTACGCGGCGCGACCCATTTCTGAGTAGATCCAGCGAGTCAAACTCAGTGGGCTTGGTTTTGGTCAATTTACTAAAATAAGTATTTGTGACTTGTCTTACAAGGATTTGCCATATTAATTATTATTTTTATATGATTTTTTCGATCGGTCGTCATATAATTTAATTGATTTATTTGATTGTATATAGCTTAATTTTTGAGTTCACAATTTTAGATATTTTTAATTATTTAAATTAGGTGGTGTAATAAGCGAATAGTTCAGGGCCCCAGGAGGTCGCAATGTGCAAGAGAACACCTAATCCCAGGCTTTTTTATCCTCAATATATTCCTTAATATTATAATAACCCCTAGTCATAAGTTTGTTTTTAATATGGACCCTAAATAGTTTGTCCGGTAGCTGCGTTATCCTATTGGGAAGTTTATTATAAAATTTAATACAACTACCCAAGAAAGATTTTTTTGACTTTTCTAGTCTAAACGAGGGTATTGCTAGTTTATTTTTATTCCGCGTATTAATGGTGTGGGTGTCACTGACCTTATAAAACTTATTAATATTTTTACGAACGTGCATTATATTCTGAAAGATGTATTCAGATGACACGGTTAGTATATTGCTTTCTTTAAAAACAGATCGCAAAGAATCGCGGCTTCCTAGATTATAAATAGCACGGACTGCTCTTTTTTGTAAGATGAATATCGATTCGATATCAGCCGCTGATCCCCATAAAATAATGCCGTATGACATTATACTATGAAAATAAGCAAAATATACCAATCTAGCCGTTGCAACGTCAGTTAGTTGTCTTATTTTTCGGACCGCGAACGCTGCGCTGCTAAGTTTAGCTGATAATCTCTCAATTTGTGGACCCCATTGTAATTTTTTATCTAGAGTGATCCCTAAAAAAATTGTGGAATTAGCTAAATTTAGAATTTCTGAATTTAATTTGATACGCGTGTTTACGCTTGCCACGTTCGGTAAAGCAAAACGGACGCATTTAGTCTTACTAGCATTTAATAGTAGATTATTAGCAGAAAACCAATCCGAAATTAAATTAAGAATATTGTTAGGTGTATCTAGATTATCGTCTTTCCGATTAACTTTAAATATTATAGAGGTGTCGTCAGCGAATAAAACTATGTCTGACCACTTCTGAACCATGCAAGGAAGATCATTTATGTAGACTAAGAATAAAAAGGGGCCCAGAATGGAGCCCTGCGGAACCCCAATTTTAACTTTTGATCCTACCGAAGTGAGCCCGTCCAAAGAAACCTTTTGTTCACGACCCGACAAGTAAGACATTACGAGATCAAGTGACGTATCACTGATTCCGTAGTACCTTAGCTTCATAATAAGTGTTTGGTGGTCAACACAGTCGAAAGCCTTGGAGAGATCACAAAAAACTCCTAGAGCATCTTGAGATGCCTCCCAGGCTTCTAAAACCGACGTGATTAGTGATGTCCCGGCATCTTGAGTTGAGCGACCCTTTGTGAAACCAAATTGATTCCTATGTATTAACTTATTTTCATCAAAATGTGCTAGCATTTGATTAAGTAAAAGCTTTTCGAAGATTTTGCTAAGAGCCGGTAGTACAGAAATGGGTCTATAATTCGACGGATTGTTCGAACATCCTGACTTAAAAATGGGTACGACTTTACTAATTTTCATTAAGTCGGGAAAGATACCGTCACTTAGGCAGGAATTAAAAATAGTAGCTAATAACGGTGCAATGTTAACAATAATAGCTTCTATAGCTTTAACAGACAGTCCCCATATATCTTCTGTAGTTTTTATTTTAATTTGCTTGAAAGCCTTTATTATTTGACAACTGGTTACCTTTTGAAAGTTAAACTTAGACATATTTCCAGGAACATTTTCCTTTAAAAAAGATTCCGCTAAATCTACTGATGAATCTAAATGTTTAGTTAAGTCTAATGGTATGTTAGTGAAAAAATTATCAAGATAATTGGCAATAGTAGATTTATCTGAAATAAGGTCGTCATTTATGCGGAGAGCAATTTTGTTGTCATTTTTTTTATTTTTCCCAGTTTCAGTATTAATAATTTGCCAGGTAGTTTTTATTTTATTATCTGACAATCTAAGCTTTTCACTTATATAATTTGATTTAGCCTGCATACATACTTTTTTAAATAATTTTGAATATAATCCGACATATTTTTTAAAGTTGACATCAGGTGTATAGGACCTTTTGTCATATAACTCATACAAAATTTGTATTGCTTGTCAACTGTATAGCTTCTAATTTGGATAAAGGTCTTAACTGTTTAGGCGTGTTCCTCGATCTCGCCAAGGCTTTCGACACTGTCTCAGTACCAATTCTAATACGAACCTGGAAAATTTTGGAATCCGCGGTGCCAGTCTAGATTGGTTTCACAGTTACCTATCCAACAGACGGTAGCTAGTTAAGATAGATAAATTACACAGTTCCACTCGTCCCATCACCTTCGGCGTGCCCCAGGGTAGTATACTCGGACCACTACTTTTTATTATATATATGAACGATATCCATGATCTCCACTTAGAATCCGCTGATATAGTATGTTACGCTGACGATACTGCGATTGTGTTTTATGGCCGAGATTGGAATAATGCAAAGACTGCGGCAGAAAAGGGAATGATCTTGATTTCTAAATGGATGCAGCAAAACCTATTAACACTCAACACTAGCAAAACGAAGTACATGTGTTTTCACAAGTCTCCCAGAACACAACTCTTGACTGCAAAATTCATACATGCGACTTCACCTCCCCATCAAATTGTGGCTGTGTTACAATCGAGCGATCAAAAACTTTAAAATACCTAGGTCTTAGATGAACGACTGAACTTTGAGTGTCACCTAGCCACCCTTGCAAATAGAGTCCGAAAAATTATAGGCATAATGAAGATGTTACGCTGGTCAGCTCCCATTGATACTCGCAAACTCATTTATTACGCTCTGTGTCAGTCACTGCTCACATATTGTATTGGAGTTTGGGGCGGCGCAGCCAAAACTCATTTGCTACTTGTCGAAAGAGCTCAGCGTGCCGTGCTTAAAGTCATGCTATTTAAATCTTTCAGATTCCCCACTAATGCCCTTTACGGAGAAATAAAGGTTTTAAGGGTCCGCCAGCTTTACGTACTCAAAGCATGTCTTTCCGCTCACAAATTGACTCTTAACTCTCCGATTCATGACATTTTACTAACACGTAGAGTATATAGACTTGATCTTCCATCAATCAACTCAAACTTTGCAAAAAGATTCCCTCATTATTCTCACTTATTAATATACAATAATGTTTTAAAATTTTGCAATATAAAGAATGATCCTGTTAAGAAAGCTAAAAATAAAATTTCAAGTTGGCTGGAAACTCTTGACTATGAGGAAACAGAGCGACTGGTAACAGACACTATTTTGATATCTTATTAACTTTTATTTTTATGATAAAAATTTTATTTTTATTTTTATGATAAAATTTGTAATATGTATGTATGTTTGTATATGTACGCATTTACTTTTCTCTATATGTTATACCACTCCTCTTTATTTATATTGGATAATTGTAAGCTTAACATAACATTTCAAATACTCATTTAATATTAATAAATCTCTTAAATGGACAAAACGAAATATATATCACATACTTTTTAACTTAGTCTTAATTTATTTTTTGATTTTTTATGTTGTTTAAAAATAGTCCTTAAATGGGCCCACTAATGTGATAATTCAAATATTGTAATTGTTTTTTGGTATTCCAAGTTACAGGCTTTGCCTAGTTTGGATACCTCTGGTAATACTATTTGTTTCATGTCATGTTATTTAAATAAAGATTTATTATTTACTAGCTGTCGGGCCCGGCTTCGCCCGGGTGCAGATAGTTTTTGAGTCCAATCCACATCAAGAACATATTATTTCGCGTGTCTACTAACTATATTTCCCGCGTGCCGTCGACTATATTTCCCTTCCGTAGGAGAGGACATCCCGTGCCAACAATTTGAATTTGAAAGAGTAGAAAATATGTATATTTGGTTTCCTGACTCATCCCACGGGAACACTACATTTTTCGGGATAAAAAGTAGCCTATGTGTTAATCCAGGGTGTCAGCTATCACTATACCAAATTTCATCAAAATCTGTTGAGCCGTTTTTTCATGAAAGAGTAACAAACATCCATACATCCATACATACATACAAACTTTCACCTTTATAATATTAGTAAGGATTATTTATATTATTTAACTTTGCTTCCGCATAGTACAATACTTTCTAAAACATTCTAGTACCTACCGACCTACCTCAGCTTCTTTGAACTTATCAAAATAATTACTTAAAACCGACTTCCGTAAGTAAATACTTTGAGAAATGCGCAGGTGGAATATTACAAAATTAATTTTTTTTTCAGGAACTTAGAGAGAAATATGAGCAAAGGGTTCAAGCTTTAGTCGCCGAGAACAACAGACTCAAAGAAAACGCCAAGGAAGGCACGTCTTCCTAACGAGAAATGTTATTGTTGATTTAAATACTAAGACTGTTTTTCTACGTTTACTATGGTCTTTTGATAATTTGTATTTTTAAATAGAACTTTTTTGAATAAATTTTGACATTTGCGTTCCGTTTTTATTCATTTAGCGGTGTTTATGTGAATCCATATATTTAGGTTAAATGTACTCTAACTATGAGCAAATCTAACATTAGATTATTTCTCAGGTACAATATGTAAATTATTCAATCGTAGATATCTCTATCAACTTGAGATGCTTTAGTTTTGATTTCAATATTGAATTTGGTAGAATTCATACGTATTCGCTTAATGTACCTATAATTGGATAGGTTAGGTATATACAGGGTATATCAAGACTACTACCGAAAACGAAGCCGGGTGATAGTTTAAGCGACTTCAGACACAATGCAACAGAAAATGTTAAAAAAAGCGACAATTTTTTTTGTATTTTTTTTCCTATCGCCATATTTGGGTGGTAAATACATTGTTTTCCTAAAATAATAGTGTTTACCCTTTTATTTATAAATACTATAAGGTATAGAAGAGTTAAAATTATTATTTTAGCAGAAACTATGGATTAACCACCCAAAAATGACGATATTTAAAAAAATCATAAAAAATAAAATCTTACTGGTGGTAGGTCTCTCATATGTGAGAGATCGCTTGGGTAGGTACCACCGCAATGTCTATTTCTCCCGTCAAACAGCAGTGTAAATGCCCTGTTGTGTTTCGGATTGAAGGATATTGTAGCTAGAGTAACTAATGGACATATTGAGACTTAACATCTTTTGTCTCAGGATGGCGAGCGCGGTGGAATGCCAAGCATTACTTTGTAATTCAAGGCGTTGCATTGTTTGGTTTTGCTACTGTTCATGAACGGTTGTATCGCTTACCATCAGATGAACGGCATGCTCGCCTGCCCATTCATTAAAATAATAAATAAAAAAACACAAATTAATTCATAAGAGATATCATGATGACCGCCATTTTATGTATGCAAACATTCGCCATTTTGTGATATATCCGGGACGAGAATTGGGCTCATCAAGAACATTATTTGTCACTGCAAGCGTTTCGTTTGACGCAGTAGGCATTGTCCAAAGGGTTATTAATATGCGTGTCCATGATTAATGAGCTACGATGATGCGGCGTAATCTTCTTTATCACGTATAAACAATGTGATAACATGGTAAATAATGACGCAATATTCCGAAACAATTATACTCGTATGTAATTATAATTGAATACCAACATTGAATAATTGTCCAATGCTGTACAAAACGTAAATTGCAGATGTATTTTGATGCCAATCCATACTAGATACATGTTATTTTTCTTACAAACTGGGCCAGCCTGTATATGTTTTATACATATAAAACTTCCTGTCGCATCAAAGTCCGCTGCGTAGTTTTAAAGATCTAAGGATACAAGAGGCAGACACACAGGAAGCGATTTTGTTATAGGCTGTGTAGTGACAAAATCTTTTGAAAATTGTGTACTATAAAGATTAAAATAAATACTACTGAAAAATACAATGAGGCGCGTTTTTATCGCAAATGTACCAGACGGGGAGCTTATTTGATAATTCTAAGAAATTATTATAGCTGCTTTGAAACCAGTCAACCATCAACAAGTAAAGCAATCAAGACCTTGAATTCTCGAAAGACTGTCGAAAAGTTTTCCGCAGGACCTGCTTATGGTTTCATTGCTTCTTTCATGCTTACATAAATTATTCTAAGTCAAAAGAAAGAACGTCTGGAAATGGGTGATAAATTGCCGACTATCAGTGACACAATTGTAGGTCCTCATGCAGGAACTTCTGGCCTACTTTAAGAATATTTATTTTCCTGGAAAGGTTAATTTTATTATAATACTAGCGGTCGGGCCCGGCTCCACCCGGGTGCAGATAAAAGTTTCAAAACGGCGGTCAAAATGCTCAATTCTTACTTCCGATTTAGAGTATCGACCAATCGGACCATGAAAAGCGAATAAAATTTCCTCGTATTTGCTAGAAATGACACTACTGCATCCCTCCTATAGGCCATAGCGTGATGATATATAGCCTATAACTTTCCTTGATAAATGTACTATACAACACTTAAACAATTTTTCAAATCAGAGCAGCGGTTCCTGAGATTAACGCGTTCAAACAAACAAACAAACAAACTCTTCAGCTTTATTATATTATTAGTATAGATAATTTGGTACCTACTATTATTTTTACTCTGACATTATGTAAGTAATGCTAGGACTGGACAAATTTTTGCATGCCCTTTGGGATACGGGCGTGACTATTGTATGAATGTATAATATATAGATACATAAACTCACGCCTTTTTCCCAGAAGCGGTAGAGGTGCTCCAGTACACCCGCGTTTCGCCTTGGGTGTTTCGTCCCAAGATGTGTGATAGATCATACATCTTGGGAGTCAGAAATTGGGCCAGCTATGGCGAACCTATCGCCATAGCTGGCCCAATTTCTGACTCCGGGCTGATAGTGAATATGAAAATCTAATATCACTTTACCGACCAGGGATCCGAATTCGAGACCTCAGATTTGCAATCATGCTGTAGAAAGTAAAATGTAAGCTTATACGCCTTAATAATTGAAGTACTCAATAACTCGATAACACAACTCCTTGAGACATGGCCGTCCGACATGACATTCGGGGACGATGTGTATTGTAGGGTCTGAAATCAATTTATCTAGTGATTGAATTATTCGTACCTGCTTTTGTACACGAAGATGTTATTAACCGCACGAAGCTTGTTCCACAAGTCAATTCTCATATTGAATGACAGTATTATGGAATTACATCGGCTTATGGCTCATCTGTTGGAGCCAATACATCTTATTATTTGTGGTGGCCAATGTATGTGCATTTTTTTGTAACTAGTATGAACATTAGTTATATTTACATAGTTATAACATTAGTTATAATAATTTAATTTAATTTGACTAACGTAAATAATGTATTTCTTTGAAAAATAAATTACCATAAAGTAATAACTAATACTTTATGAATAAAAACTTAACAAATTAATGAAACTAATTATAAATAAAAATAAAAATTAATTATAAATAAATCTGTATCAGCCCATATACGTCCCACTGCAGGGCACGGGCCTACTCTACAATCGTAATCGATTGAGAGTGGTTAGGCCATATAGTCCACCACGCTGGCCTAGTGCGGGTTGGCGGACTTACATACCATAGAATTTTTTATAAATCGCTATGGTATGCAGGTTTCCTCACGATGTTTTCCTTCACCGTATTAGTGCGTGGTGATTGACTGTCAATACACACATGGCTTCGAAAAGTCAGAGGTGTGCCCTGGGATTCGAACCCGCGACCACCGTGAACATGTTGGCAGTCGCGTCTAGTCCGTTTACCAACAGGCCACCACGCACTTCAAAAATAAATAAATAAATAAATTAAAGCAAGAAATAAAAATAAGTAATACTAAGTATAGAAAATATATTGTATATAGAGATTAAGTTCTATGTGTTTTGACTTGTCATAAGAGCTCTTAAATTGCCTACGTGACCAATAAATACATTTCATTTCATTTCAAATATATTTCATTTCATTTCATTTCAGTGGAACTTTGATATAAGACGTCATTGTTATAGGTATTTCAAAGCAAATGTTTTGGCGAAGTGTTGGTGGAATGCACACTTCAAGCGCTTAGGGCGAAAACCTCTATCTAGGTCAAGTAGTTGTGTGGTCATTAGAGGTATCTTTCTTCAATTTATATGAACATATGTCACCGCTTGCAATTAGCGTATTATAAATTAAATTGATTTATCTGCTGACTAGTACAAGCAACTATCCAATAAAAGATAAAAATATTACAGTCAGGATTTATAATATTTTTTTTATGGATCTATCTTAGGAGATTCTACCCAAGTCTAATATTTATGTCCTTATTACATTTGTAAGTATAGTTTAATCATGTTGTTGTTATACAATGAATAATTAATGCTGACAAACAGCATCGTGTGAAAACCGGTACACCCTCCGATCAAATATATACTTTGATAGAAGAGTATACCTGAGGAATTTCTGCAAAAATTTTTCAAATCTAAAGCTAAAGATTACCAATATACCTAGCTCCAATCAACAGTAATTTTAAATTTCAATCTGTTTTCCAAAAATACTTTGTTACCGTTAATCAAAATTTATACCAATAATATATCGGGCTATCTTTAAACAAGCTAAATATATAAATTGTAATCAAAGTTTGGGGTTAATAAATGTCCACCGTGCAAGCTTAAACACTAGTGACATTAATTAAATCTATTTCGAAACCTACCACGAGGTCACAACTTTGGCTTCCGAGTATATTGGTTAATTACATTGGACAGGGCTACCAACTGTATTCTATGTTATCAATAGAGCTTCGTAAAATCGGATTCGATTTTCATAAGTGCATTTAGGTTATTTTCTGATTATCGTTATTTTTGTTTATCTTTTGATTGTTTAATTTATTCGATTTTTTTTGGTATCTTAAAATAAGGATTCATAATAAGCTAATACGTTTATTTTTACACAACACAAACGCATTGGATAAACCGTAAGCTTGTGTTGGAATAACTAAATAAAAAAGAAATTTAAAAGATCTATATTTAATTTGTTAATAGTATGAAATGAAATGAAATGTAATGAAAATATTTATTGAATCCATAAAATGTCATACACTATTTAGATTCAGTCATTTTTTTTTTCCACTACCACCCAGTTCACAAGGCTGTTTTCGCCAGAGAAGAACGGGCAAGAAACTCTAGCGTTGCTCTTTTCAAAATAAGTTTACAATACAGTGATCATACAGGAGTTGAAATTCAGAGCAGTTCATAAATTATTCATAATAATAATTATATTGTACGGCTGAGTTAAGTGTATATTCTTTGAATTTAAATTTTAGACTTACAATACACATAGTATATGTAATTCCAGTGTTTGTTTGAACAGCATAAATAGCTGTCCCCATCCGATATTATTGTAAGGCATTATTACAATATGTATGTTTTATGGCTCCATTTAAACATTCATTTTTAAACATCTTTTTTTCAGCCATTAATTTTATGAACAATGTCTTACTTCCCAATAATACAACTAATCCGGACTCGTTTTCATATTCATTGACATAAATAAATAAATAACACATACATAGTCCTGAACCCACACTAAGATCGAGTCTTGTGTCGTGGGTATCAGGAACCTACGAGAGACCTTTCGGTCTCACAAACACCCAGACCCGGAATAAATATTTGTGGGCCTCACAAACATTTCTCTCGGTGCGGGGATCGAACCCGCGGCCTCTCGTTTCACAGGCGGCGTCTAACCAACTGCGCCACGGAGGCTGTCATAATTTACAGGTTAGAATTTCAGTCTTCAAAACGATGTTTATGAGTTACGCAGGTAACAGGTGGGGTACACGGTTCTTAGTACCAAAATATTATGTGGCGGTTGCAATACGCCAACTTAGATATAGCTTTTAAAGCGGTTGCAATACGCCAACTTATATTTAGCTTTTAAAATAACACGCTTATTAGTTGTAATTTGAACATTATTTAAACACGCATTTCATTTTAAAATATGACTGCTGATGTTTAACCATAAAACATCTGCGAGTCGTTTTATTTAAGTAAGAATTTTTGTGTACCTTATTGTATAATATTAGTTAAAAAGATGCTGTTCTAAATTATTGTTTCCTAATTGTAATGACCCGTTCATGCCGGGGCAATAAAACTGTATTATTATAGTTAAGTTCTTTAGTGGCGGTAATCCTTTGCAACAAATTTATGTTTTTTAGACAATAGTACACATGTTTGGGTAAACCTTTCTGTTTGGACAATAGCCCAGATGTTTGGGCCGACCTTAATTTTTAGTTGAAAGGATAGACCCTATTTTATGGCTTAAATATATTTTCTAGAAGATTTATCCCTACCGATCCTCATTCGGGTAGTCCTATAAAAGGGTCGGTTTATTTGGATGAAAAAAGACAGTCTGCCATCTCTCGTCACGAGCACATCTCGCTCCGAATCGCATAGTTATAATTTTACTCTGTCTGTGAATGTATTAAGTGTTAATTTACAAAATATATAATAGTTAGTTCCTGGAAGTGAGTGCTTATTCTAATACCTACACTTATAACCACCAAAATTACATTTCAGTGTATAGTGTAAATTGATGTTAGACGCCGCGACCCTAACACACGGTGCGAAATTAAGTGGACTCAAGATTGTTGGACCTGATAGCTCTTTAAATTAGTTCAGTAAAGTGCCACCGGGAGCCAGTCCAACAATTTCTATACGTATATAGTATGCTCCCTACATATAATATGCTTCGCCACTGGAATTTCTCAAGTCAAATTGTCAACAAGCATTTTATTGACACAATGCACTGAGGTACGTTACGGAGTAAGTTCGTAGTAAGTTTCGGAGGAAATCTAAGCTGCTGGCCTGGTGGCCTGCTGCGGCTGCCAACATGTTGACGGTGGTCACGGGTTCAAATTCCAGGGCACACCTCTGAATTTTCGGATTCATGTATGTATTGATAAATAATCAATGACCACCCACTAAAACAGTGAAGGAAAACATCGGAACCTGCATACCATAAGGATTTGTATGAATTTCCATAGTATGTACAAGTTCCCCAACCCAGGTCAGTTTGGTGGACTATATGACCTAACTACTCTTAATCGTATTATTGATTGTATAAGAGGCCCGTGCTCTACAGTAGGACGTACATATATGGGCTAATACAGTAAATAAAAGAATGAGAGTTGGTTGACAAATTAAAGAGGCAGAGTTTACGCACAAGATGGGCGTAAATTCCTAGGTTTAGATCGTGGGGTCCAGGTTATTTTCAAGATCGAAGAGTCGACTCTGAGTATCTTGATTTATAATAAATTGAATTATGTTCCAATTTGAACAGGCAAGCGAAATGTCGGACGCCCGCCTACAAGGTGGACGGACGACCTGGCTAAGTTTGCAGGAAGTCGCTGGATGCAGGCCCGTTCCAACAGGTTGATGTGGAGATCCTTGGAGGAGGCCTATGTTCAGCAGTGGACTTCCAGGGGCTGAGATAATGATAATGTAAAAAAAATCCAAGTCTCGCAGCTCAGGTTTTCTACCGCAAAAAGTATTAAAAATTCTTTACGTTTTAAATAAATGGATCGACTTGGCCATCGCATGAAAACATAATGTATCGTACAATTTATACATAATGCTACTGGCCAAGTCGATCTATTTATTTAAAACGTAAAGAATTTTTAATATTGATATGGTAATAACTAACGTAATAACTTTCTATAGAAGGTCCCTTAAGGACTAAATAAATTAATCGACTTGGTATTACATGCATCTCACAACTTTTTGCGGTAGAAAACCTGAGCTGCGAGACTTGGATTTTTTTACAGGATGTTTTTGATGGGATCTCACGTCTTTTTGTAGAATCCTACTTTTTTTTCCTTTTCGGTACTTCTTACTTCTAGAATATCACTAACGATTTTTCTTAAAGCCTCTGTCTTATGTATTTTTCTTATTTTTGTAGGTATCAATTTATCACAAATGTAGCGGATTTGATTATTAATGTTCTTTCTTTCAATGTAATTAATATTTTCGAGTTATTTAATCTATTTATTTGCAAGTTTTTCTTCGTCATGTTTTTCTAGAGAAATGTTGTACAGTTTCATGGGCTGAATACACCATTTCTCTCTCTATATCTCTCCTTTTATGCCTCATGTATATAGATATATATCTACAACTATTATTCCACTACATATGGGTACAATGATTCATTAACTGCAAATGTAACTTTGTAATCCTATACATTTATATGGGATTACAAAGTTATTCACGCAGTTGGTCTATCTAGAAAACTAGACACAAATTATGAAATGTTTGAATTTTCCCTTACTTTAGACACTAAACACTAATTATATTCTAAATTTGAAGGTTCTATGTCTGCTAGAAGTGCCTTAGACTTTTGATGATCGGTCAGTCAGTCAGTGAGTGACAAAATTACGAAAGTTTGACACATTATAATTCTTAAACTACTGGTTCAAATTGAATGAAATTTTAAATATACCGTGTTTACACAATGCCTAATTAGTAACTGAAAATTCAGGCTTCTTGCTTTAACCACAACGAAGTTATGGGGGGTTGAAAATGGTCTGAATTGCTTCGAGAAAAGGATGTTACGGCCTATAGCTCGACTTGGAGGGGGCTCGGCCGCGCCACCAGATGATGATGTGAACACTAATTATTATTTATAAGGCTATCTGTAATTGTTTTGTGACTCCTGGTCTAACCGCTCACAGTTGTTAAAGGTACCGACGGTTCGTCAAACTTAGTTAATCGTTTACTATAAGTTGTGATCCTTCAACAGCCGGAGAATCCTTCCAATAAGACCGAGTACTTATTCATATATTTTTGACGTGACAACGTCTTAAATTAGGTTGCGGCTGGGAGTCACTTATGAAAAAGTGTAACGCCCGGTAACGTAACGGTGCGCGCGCAGCACTAGAGAATTATTTTTCAGTTTCACCCACTTTTTCCAAAATTGTCCCATAGCCCCCCCCCTGCCTTCCCCCACCCTTATTCCGAAATAGTGCCTATTAGCCTCCCCACGAAACCTACCCCCCCCCTCCCCTACCCCCACCCCGAAAATTTAGCTCACCCCCCCCAATCCTATCTCGGCCAACATAGGTCGTAGACCCACCGAGTTTGGTATCCTCGGAACCGTCTTGGTGAGGGCTACAAATTGACCCCGCCAGAAATCCCAAATTACGCAAAAAATTACCCCCCCAAAAAAAAATATTTTACCTCCAAAAAATTAATTTAAGTTAGCCTCCCCACGAAACCTTCCTCCCCCCCCCCTCCCTTACCCCCACCCCGAAAATTTACCTCACCCCCCCAATCCTATCTCGGCCAATATAGATCGTAGACCCACCGAGTTTGGTATCTTTGGAACCGGCTCGGTGAGCTCTACAGATTGGCCCCAACCAAATCCCCAAATTCCTCCCTCTCTCCCCTAAAATATTTGTCCAGGCATAACTCCGTCATTTCTTAAAGTAAACCCCCCGTGTTTGGAGTCAGAGGAATCGTCTTGACGAGCTCGACAATCGAGAGCAGGCAAAATACGATTTTTCTTATTGACGTGACAACGTCTTAAATTAGGTTGCGGCTGGGAGTCACTTATGAAAAAGTGTAACGCCCGGTAACGTAACGGTGCGCGCGCAGCACTAGAGAATTAGGCGCATTGAATCGGCGCATGCTTGTGTCTCTGTCTTTGTCTTTCTCGAACGTTCTTGGCGTTGGAAAAACAAGAAAGCGTCACAATACAAGTTCACACGTGTGGTTAAAGTATCGTCAGCTGTGTCTGTAGTGAAAATATGGAGTGCTTAGATTCGTCATTACATGTACAATGTTTTAGTAAACAAAATATATTTCTATAGTTAAATTTGTGCAATTCTTATTTTCATTCAATTCCTTGTTCCTATTGTGCAATTTAATTATATTCATATCAATAAATATTCTACCGAGAAAAAGACGTTGTCACGTAAAATCTTCGCCCGTAAAACCGACTTTACAGGCAACCATTTTTCTGTACCTTTTATAACATACCTGAATATGTCTGAATGATTCTATTTGATTACATTTTACAAGAGACAGGCTAATGATATTTGCTGGTTGCTTTTAAAAGTTCAATCGATGCGGGAGGTAAATTAGACAACAGATTTTTTTATGTTCAGATGTTTGGGTATTGATAGTTTTTAACTTGCCTAGTTTAGAATTTTAGCGCTCCCTAGTATGCTTTTCTTCGGTGATATTTTCACAGACGTAGGGATGAGATTATGATTACGGCATCTCTTCAAGAAATTCAAGGATGATATAAATTTTGCGCGCTTAGTCTTCAAATTCTTCAACCGGCGTATTTTGCTTGCAATATTCAGTCCGTACTGGTTTGCATAATGGTTTTTTAGATTTATTCGATTTTACCGCGGCTTTGGTCTAATTTTTACATTTTTTAACTTCCCGACGTTTCGTATACTTTCCAGCTTTCGTGGTCACAAGGCGCACTGTCAGCGGACTGACAATTCAATTTGTAGCATTCGCGTAAATCTAATAAGAATCCATTTAGATAACTTTTTAACCACAGTGGTTGATTCTCAGTGATCTGAGATCCGTCCCCTTGGTCTGACGTCTGACAGTGTAGTCGTGGAGAGAGTAGTCACTAGGTCGTACACTTATGTTTAACATACTTCATCTGTATCTACCTAAACCTATCTAAGACTTAAAATTGCGTGGTGGCCTATAGGTAACGGAACAGATGCCACTGCTAACATGTTCAGAATGGTCACGGTTTTAAATCCCAGGGTACACCTCTGACTTTCGGGAGTCATGTGTGTATTGATAGTCAATCACCTCGCACTTAACCAGTGAACTATCAAGGAAAACATTGTGAGGAAACCTGTATACCATAACGATTAATGTGAATTTCTATGGTATGTAAAGTCCGCTAACCCGCACTAGGCCAGAATGTTGGACTATATGGCCTAACTACTTTCAAACGTAGTCTCGATTATGGAGAAGGCTCTTGCGCTGCACTGGAATGCATAGGGGCTAATATAAAACACTACCTGAAGTTTATCGGTCTGTACACCACAGATCCTCTGATTATTGACCGAATAAACGGAAGTTTTATCAGTCAATTTCAGTTTCCGATAGTCGTTATCCACAAAGAGGTGAATAAACATGAAGTAATTACGGAAGCGATGATAAAGGGCCTGTCGGTCTGAATTCATGGCTCATCAGTATGCACGACCCTTTTCAAGTTTGTCAAGCCAGTTTTATCGCCGGCAAATATTAAATTAATCGTGGAATGGAATGAAAATATGATTTTGTTACAACGCATACTTTTTACATGGGCTTGCGATGAATTGAGAACAAAAATGATATATTCAATATCGAATCTAAACGAGCTACTAGTGGTAATTCATGGTGTTTCTTGGTTTTGCTACTGTCTATGAGCGATTGTATTGCTTGACAGCAGGCGAATGCTATTCTCGCCTCGCCATTCATCATTCATTTAATACAAACGTGTACAGTAATTAATTAATGTAGTTTATTTTAATTTTATTAATACAATTTAAAAAAAATACATAGGTGAGAAGACAACGGCAGTGGGCCCACTGTGGCTGGACATGTTACTTATTATGATCGTAAAGATATCCGCAGTCACATTAATTATGATCAAAATAATTATTGTTTTAAATTATGCAGGCAAATTCGCAAAAATCAGCTAGCAACAAAGAAATAGACTTAGAATTAAATATACCCACTTTATTCAACAAGTTCTAATACTCAATTTCGTAGAATCAAATTAAATGAGTGATCAATTATGAGTACTTAAATGGAGTCAACTAATTACAAGTGATCTTGTGTAGGTCGTTCTTAAGTGAGATCTGTTTGTGTAAATCAATTAAGCAATTTGCCGAGTTAACTATTTCAGCCACTGCCAATAAACAATCCCAATCCAAAATTTGGCGTTTTAGATTGACAGCTCAATCTTTTTTCTGATACTATATTGCCAATAATCATTCTCAGTAGTGAAAAAGCTATGGCAACATGATCGAATGAATCGAAAAGTAGAAAACAATCCAGATTGACATCAATCTAATTTTTTCGATTGATTATTGGTATCGGCCGTTAGACAAACATCGGATTGACAAATCTACGTTCACGTCACACTTGCCACTTGAATCAGTTTTAGTTACATTTATTCATATAGCTCAACACACTTTGAAAATTTGATCCGAATTTCTTTCTTGCAATGGTTTTTTACATGCCATATTAAGATTATTATTTTCAAAGAAACAGATATAAGAGAAAAGTTTGTCATCTTCATTGGCTAAGGTTGGCTAATCAACTAAAATGTTTTCAATATCATGGGTATCTAAAGATGCCATTAGTTGTTTGACAGCAACACGTAAAAGTAGACTGATAATTTTTTCCTACATGAATACTACTCACTATCAGATGATGAATTAAAAAACATTGTGTTTTTACGTTTGGATATTTGCTATTAAAAAAATGTCCGTAGGTAAACTAAACCACCTCGAAGTTACTGAAACGGTAGTGTTTTCAACGTTAAATAAAAAAAACTAAAATACACGCTTTAATAAGATATACAACTAAAAAAGTAAAAATAATTGATACTGAATTTAAGATAAAAAATGGAGTAAAATACATATATTTTATTGTTACAAAGCGTGGGGTGCAGGAGGATAAGTAATTGTTGTAAACACCCCACGCTTTGTAACAATAAAATATATGTATTTTACTCCATTTTCTTATCTTAAATTCAGTATCAATTATTTTTACTTTTTTAGTTGTATATCTTATTAAAGCGTGTATTTTAGTTTTTTTTAACTATTATTTAATTGTTTTGACTAAAAACAACCATCTACGGCTGTATTTCCAATCAATAACGCCATCTGTTGGTCAGAGTAACATTTGACACTTGAAGAATACAATGTTAACGCCATCTACCGATGAATAGTGGAAATATGCATTATTGACGTGATCACGCCATCTATTAGTCAGTAGCAAATTATGTTCATCTATACGCCACCTAGTGGTCAGTAGCAATGGTCATCAATTATAAGAATAATTAATCCTGGCGAATCTAATCAGGATAATTATATATTTTAATCGAATTATTGTATTGTCATCGGTCTTTGACAGGTGTGCAAAATTTGAATGAAATCTGGCCGTTTAAAGTGGGTCAAAATCGCGCCCAAAGAAGTCGGTTACAAACAAACATACAAGTGAAGCTAATATAAAGCGTGTAAAAACATCGAAAAGCCAGCTTTTATAACCACATCGCTCTTTTTTTTCTAAAAATGGAAAACGAGTATTTTTCCTCGATAAAAGTAGCACTCGTCACTGTATAACCCATAATCTATCGGCATGCGAGAAACCATGTCATTTCGTTACTTCATTCTGGCGTGAAACATGAACAAACCAACACTTAGCTTTTTAATTATAAAATATTTTTATATTATAGAAGAGCGGCCCGGCCCAGCTTCGCCCGGGTACAAATAGATTTTTGTACAATAATATGTACGTATTATTATTATACATATAAACATTCCTATATAGGCACGCTGCCGCCGCCCCGGCCGGCCAGTACCGCCGCAAGCGCGACGTCCCGCAATTTTAAATCTGAAATATCTTCGAAAATATTCATTTAAATACTGTGCTGTAAAAGACCACATAGATCTATATTAAATCAACAATGTATTTAAGCTATTTAATTGGATAAGGATTAATGCTGTATTGGTTAAAATCGCTTCGTAAATTAGCCATTATCTGTCGTAAAAAGTAAATAACAAAAAAATGATATTGTGGGATATCCATAAGAGATAGACATATACCATCGCGGAGTTTTCTGTAGACCTTTTCAATGTGTACACATATGTAGTACATTATTTTGATAAATCTCGTAGGGCAGGCTGAACCCTATTGCAATGTAAGCGGAAATATATTGATAATTAATGACATCACATTAGAAACCTCAAAAATAACAATATTTCTCCACTATTTAATGGATGTTATTATACATGTAAACCTTTCTATTGAATCACTCTATCTATTAAAAAAAACGCATCAAAATCCGTTGCGTAGTTTTAAAGATTTAAGCAAACAAGGGGAAATAGGGACAGAAAAAGCGACTTTTTTTTATACTATGTAGTGATGTGTGCTGGCAGACTTAGTATCTGAGGCAATTCAGTCAATAAGATAATGTAGAGATAAAAAGATGTGTGTGCGTAGAAAACAATAGAACGAAAAGTTAAAATCAAATAAAATTATCTGGTCTGGTAGCAATAAAAAACCAAATCAGGTAAATATTCCAGGCACACCACTCACTTTTCGGAGTCATGTGTGTTTTGTTAGTATCAATCAGCTCGCACTATAACGATGAACGAAAACATCGTGAAAAAACCTGTATGACATTGTAATTTGTAAGAATTTCTTTTGTATGTAGTAATGAAATGAAAATGAAATGAAATGAAAATAATTTATTGAATCCATTAAAATGTTCAACATCATTTAGATTGTCATTTTTTTTTTATCTACCACCCGGTTCGGAAAGCGGTTTTCACTAGAGAAGAACGGGCAAGAAACTCTAGTGTTGCTCTTTTCAAAACCAGTTTACAATGTAGTGAATTATTACAAAATTTACAAGTTGGTTTAAATCAGAGCAGTTTAATAATAATATGTTGTAAATTTACAATAAATATTTTTGATATGAATATTATTACATATATTCCCAAGCCTTGTTATCGTCTAAATATTCCGAAATTTTATAATATGCCTTATTGCATAATTTTTGCTTGATAGTAGCTTTGAATTTTGTAATAGATAAGGCTTTAATATGACTGGGAACTTTGTTATAAAAGTGTATACAGTAACCCTTAAAAGATTTGCTGATCTTGTGGAGTCTGGTCTTAAGAGTAGCTAGATTATTCTTATTTCTAGTATTTTTGTTGTGAATATCGCTAATCTTAAGAAAACTTTCTTTATTTCTATGGACATAAATTAAATTTTCAAAAATGTACTGTGATGCTACTGTCATTATATTTATCTCTTTAAACTTTTCTCTAAGAGAATATCTGGACCCAAGCGAATAAATTGACCTTATAGCTCGCTTTTGGAGAACAAAGATGGTATCAATGTCAGCAGCACCACCCCACAGTAAAATTCCATAACTCATCAGACTATGAAAGTAGGCAAAATATACCAATCGAGCTGTATCAACATCAGTCAATTGGCGAATCTTACCCACCGCAAAGACTGCGGCGCTCAGCTTTTTAGCTAGAGCTACTATGTGAGAACCCCATTGAAGTTTGGGATCTAATGTAATTCCTAAAAACTATGTTGTATCCACAAGGCTCAACTCATCCCCATTCAAATTAATGTTAGCATTAACTTTTTTGACATTAGGTGTCACAAACCTTATACATTTCGTTTTTTGGCTATTTAATAACAAATTGTTAATGCTAAACCAATGTACTATTTTTGAGAGGGTGTTGTTTACGTCGTCAATATCAGGATTACGTCGATTTACTTTAAATATTAATGAGGTATCGTCAGCAAACAACACTACCTCACAGTTGTCCCTTATAAAAAAAGGTAAGTCATTAATATAAATTAAAAAGAGAAAGGGTCCAAGAATCGAGCCCTGCGGAACTCCCATAGTAACGGCAGACCCAGGAGATCTTATTCCGTTGACATCTACACTTTGGACCCTATTACTCAAATATGATTTGCATAATTCAAGAGCAATACCATTAATTCCGTAGTGGCTCAATTTCCCGATAAGTATATCATGGTGAACACAATCAATCGCTTTGGATAGATCACAGAATACACCTAAGGCATCCTGTGAGTTCTCCCAAGCATCAAATATGTTACTTATGAGCTCCACACCAGCGTCTGTTGTGGAGCGACCCCGCGTGAAACCAAATTGTTTACCATGAAGTATTTTATTTTTTGAAAAATAAGTTTGCAGTTGTGAGAGCACAAGTTTTTCAAAAAATTTGCTAAATGAAGGTAGTAATTAGACTGAAATAGGTCTATAATTAGAGGGGTCCTCTGAACTACCAGATTTTAAAAGAGGTATAACTTTACTCAACTTCATATTATCAGGAAATAGACCACTGTTTATACAAGCATAAAAAATTACAGCTAACTGGGGAGCCAAGACTGGTATTACAGACTTTAGTAATTTTGTTGAAATTCCCCAGAGGTCACAAGTGTTTTTAATATTAATGCATTTAAATATTTTTATTACATCCATACTGTCAACGCAATGGAATTCAAATGAATCTCTGCCTCCAGTCACATTTTCTTGTAGTAACTTTTCTGCTATGGCAGGGGATGAGTTTAAACTTTTTGTTATAGAAACTGGTACATCTGAGAAGAAATTCTCAAAAATCCTAGCTACTTCTACATTAGATGTAATATTTTGATTATTAATATTTAAGCTAAACTCTGTGTTCCGAGGTTTAGCCCTACCAGTTTCTTTATTAATCACACTCCAAGTCATTTTTATTTTATTTTTGGAGCTTTTTATTTTGTTACTTACATACATTGATTTCGCTTTAAGACAAACTTGTTTAAATATTTTTGAATAATTTTTTACATATGTTTTAAAATCCTGACTATGGTTATATGTTCTTTCATGGTAAAGATTATATATAGTTTTTCCCTACTTCGATGTATACCGATAGTAGCCCAACTGTTAAAACATGTTTTTTTGTCACTGGAAACGGAACTGGAAGCAAAAATTGCCTTGAATTCTTCACAAAATGTATTAAACACAAAGTTGTATAACTTATTAGGGTCATTACCCTTTACAATTGTAGTAAATTTATTAGATATATTTTTTCTTGACTTTTCTAACTGGGCCTTAGTTACCGGAACAACAGTAAGTTTTTCAATGTATTGTGTTTGGAACTGACTGCTAAATGTGACAAGTTGTCCACAGTGATCAGAGTGTAATTTATTAATAATAGAACTATTTATAGGCACTAGTATGTACCGTTCACCAAGCTACACAAGGCCATCGTGTGGACTATATAGCCTAACCCCTCTAAATCGTACTCTCGATTGTAGAGAATGCCTGTGTCAAGCAGTGGGATGTATATGAGCTGACACAGAATAAAATACTAACTATTGTACACATGTTAACAAACATTTTTCATTACCTACAAATAATACACACACATTATTAAAAAATCCTTTTCATTCATAATACAAAACATGACAATGCTTCAATACAGATTAATTTCGCATAGTTTCACATAGCAGCGTGAACAGGGAATTTCCCTAGGATTTGTGACCGCCAACCTGGATAGAATAATTTGTCCGCCATCCACGCCTCAATGCTCCCGAATCTTGTTATACATAGCACAGGCTCACTCAGAAGACTAAAACGACAAATTTGGCTGAAATCTGTGTCAATTTGGATATAGATTTCAATATATAGCTTCGCAGCTGGTGGCTCGAAGGACCATTTTGGTTTAACTAAGGAATTAATTTGCAGAGTGGTCAATGCGGGTCGGCATGTCTTGATAATTCGAAATCTGGGTCAATGGATGAATTTGGTATGAACGGAATTAAATTTATGTAGAAATGAAGGTTCTGTTACAGATATTGAGGTTAATACTGCAAGGTACAATTAATTGAATATAGTAGGTGCTGGAATGTTAAAGGAGATCAGTCGATTTGGTCCAAATACGGACAAGAAATTAAGTATGACTAATAAATCAGGCGTATTTTTTTAGATTCATTTCTCTATTTATTTTTATCCTATACCGTCGGGATCAGAGTTTGTAAAAAAAGGATACCATAAAAGATTCTACCACATTTTGCAATGTTTGCAATAATACATGCAATAATATCAGAATTGACATCTGTCTTATAATTAGTGCTTGTCAAATTCTATTCTTTGTACTTGGTCGCGAAAAGAATGTGTTTTTGTGGTGTTGGTTATATTGAGTTTATTATTTACGAAATCTCTTGGCTACTCAAAGATTATAATTATTATATTCCCAAAAATACCAGAGCTTGCTCAGTGCATCTACGCGATATCTTATTGGATTTTATGAGGGAAAGGCTCTATAATATTAATAATATTATTTTAGTTCCAACATGTACAAGACATGTTTACAATTATAAAGAATTCTGAAACATCAATCGATTTTAATGAGATAAATAGTATGCCAGACCACTTAGTGCGTTATTGGTTAGGACAGAACAAAAATAAACAAAACATGTTTATATTCAGATCGACAGCTCTCAAAATGGCCACAATGCAATAATACAACATTATTGTAATTGCATTGCAATCAAAAGGACAGTGGAATGCTCTGCACATATAATGACTATTACCTTGGTTGGGCTAGGTACCAAAATCATATCACACCTCCTGCAAAGCACCTCGACAATGTATTGTTACTACCAGGTACATGAGATATTGTTTAGGAACAAGTTCAATAGAACTTTTTATTATAAAAATGTGTTTATTATTATCAGTACCAACATTTTTACCGTCATTTTTCCCTTTTTAGAATGAATTACCTACTTTTGACACGGATATTTCTACCCCCAAAAATGCTTTTTTATCAACGTTATACGAAAAGTATTTAACGTGTTTATAATTATGTAATACATTTTACAATATTATTAAACGAAATTATTTACATAGTTACAGAAAAAAAGACGTGTGGCACTCGGAGACTGCCGCGGTAAAGCTATTGCATAGTTTTTTTTATTTATGCAGTATTTTTTTCCTTTGTTTTTCTTTGATATTAATTGTACAGATATTCACTGTTGTACGTGCGAGCTTCGTAGAGTCGTACCATGAAGTAAATACAAAGAGGAGGTGCCCTAACGCCGAAACTCTAAGCAGGCATGAGTCACCAGATTGCGGGGCGAAGATGGGGATTACGCATGCGCAGTAACGCCGATACAACCAATGCCACCTAGAGGCGAGTTGCTGAACTAAAGATACAAGTGTGATATTTCAAAAAGTTCTGTTATTCATCGATAAATGGCAAAACTAAATATCGAAAGAGGTTAGATTACAATTAATCACGCAATAGCTTTGCAATTCGTATTTAAAAGTACTGGCACATATTTGAATCAAAATAAAATTATTAAGTTTAAATTTCGGTCGGACTTAGGTTTTTTCGTTACGGAATTTCTGGATTTGGTCTCCACGCTCAAGGCCCGCGATAGAAGCTATGCAATAGCTTAAAAATAAAATATTGTCCAAATAAGATATATGTGAAGATAGTAGAATATGGTAGTTTTTGTAAAACTTTAAGAGGATATATCTTAAATACCCCATATCGTAGCTCAAAAAGACTATATTATATTTAAAAGATATTGAATAATAATAATAATAATAATTTATTCAAAACAAAAGAACTTTACAAGCCCTGAGTACAATAGTATGTTGCTAGCTGCAGTAGTTAAAGACATAACTGTGTCGCAGCTAGCAACGCCCACCTCCAGACATACATAACTACTTAAAACAAAAACAAGATTTAAGTTAAAAAAGAAAAAAAAAGGATTAGAAAACAATTAAAAATAAATGTATGATAAAAATTAAAGCTAAAATAAAATAATAATAATAAAACATAGATAGAGTATAGAACATAGATCGGCAATGTGTCATTTTGAGCGCGACCAAAACTGATTTACGATTGTGTGCGTGAAGTTTACATGTGTGCTTGACATATAGTGGTGTACCATGCACTTTCAATACTATCATATCGATATCGATATAGCTGTCGGCCTGTAGTTGTGAAATAAAATGTTATGGATATATGCGACATTTTATTATATATTAACAGAAACTTATTGGTGTGTTTATTTCAATACAGATTGATAAACACACAAATAAATAAAGATAAATTGTCATATTATTTGAAAACATTTTGTTTGAGATGTTTTGTATGGGTCTTTATGTTCCATCCATCATCCATCCATCAGCCAAAGGAAGTCCACTGCTGAACATAGGCCTCCCCCAATGATTTCCACAGAGACCTGTTGGAGGCAGCCTGTGTCCAGCGACGTCCCGCGACCTTTACCAGGTCGTCGGACCATCTTGTTGGTGGACGTCCTACGCTGCGCTTTCCGCTACGCGGCCTCCATTCGAGTTAATCTTTATGTTCACCTGAACAAAATTATTTTTTTCATTGTGATGTATACATAGTACATATACTAATTAAATTGAGAACAAAAAAAACCTTTTATTAAAATAAAACTATAATTTACAAAGTTTTAGCGTTTACGGTTTATTTATTTTATTTTTAATTTCCCGTTGCGAATTTTCGATTACTTTACAGCTTTCGTAGTCACAGGGTGGACTCAGTCTGCAACAAAATCCGTAATTATTAGTTTTTTTCAATGAGTAACATTCGCGTAAGTCTAAGAAACACATTTTTAATATATATGTATACTAGAGTTAAAAAATATATGCTTATTTAATGTGTTACAGTCAATTAATTGACTTGTAATACATTGGGAAGTGTTGGACGCCTGCTAGGCCGCGTTGGAGGTGTACGGAGGAGCTTGTAGGAAGTCGTTAGATGCATGCAGCTTACAACAAACTGATGTAGACATTCTTGTGGAAGGCCTATGTTCATTAGTCGCATTCCTGTGGCTGAAGAAAGAGACAGTTTAATAAACTATGAAGCTTTTCTCGATCACGTCACCTAAACTAATGTTTTTCCTAAGAGAATTATAAATTTTACACCTATACCTAATGTTATGGTAAATGAATAATGTTGCTTCAAGGTTTGGACGATCACACTGTGCATAGAAGTATCGCATATTTTATAATAATATCGAATATGTTCTTGTTTTACTATTATAAATTGACAGCCTCTTGGCAGAGACTGAAACAGGTTCTTAATTCATTAATCACACACATGAAGTGTTATATTAACTATTCCACAAATATAAAAAAATGAGAAAAAGTAAAGTAATAACTAATATTGTAGAATGAATACGATAATAATGGCCGGGGAAATATGGCCGGGATAACGCTAGGTAGAAGAAGAAGAAGAATGCACACTATCACAACATACTATAGCTCCATAAGAATGTAGGGAAACATGTGTTGTCATCGACTATTTTATCGACAACCTTTTATTGATCGAACCTGTCAGTCAACTTTTGGTTGAAATTATTGTAAATTCACGTATTTGATATTATTTTTTATACGTAATGGATGCTTTCAGCGTATTTACATAATTAAATACTATATTCTTTTCTACCGATATGTATACACAGATTTCCATTTAATTCTATAATATCGTCACAAAATAGTATTGTGCAAAAGTGGCCGGTACCTGTGAAAACTTTAATTATTTCGGATTTTTACGCCTGCATGAACCAAACCTTGGCACTGCACAATGCACTATAATAAACTACGTTTAATAAATATAACCAAGTACTGTAAAATTAAATAAATTATGAAAGTAACGTGCAAGCTCTGGAATGAACTCCCTGCATCGGTGTTTCCTCAGCGCTATGACCTGTCCTTCTTCAAACGAGGTTTAAGGAGAGTACTTTCCTCGAGGTAGGCAGCGACTTTGTTGTGCTGGTCCCCTGGCACTACGGAGGTCCATGAGCAGCGGTAGCCGCTTACCATCAGGCGGGCCGCTAGCTCGTCTGCCTACAAGGCAATAAAAAAAAAAAAAAAAAAAAAAAATAAGCGAATTTTGTTGCTCGCTTAGTTTGACATATTTCGACTCTGAGTCACTGCAGGCTACTTCTGTGTAAACGTATGGTCGCATCATGCATCTCGCTTTAACATATGAGTTAAATTATTCTATCTCTTTCACATTGCCGATCTATGTTTTATACTAAATCTATGTAATAAAACAACAAAAAGAGAACAGGAGAGGGGTGGGGAGAGAGAGAATAATATGTATGTAGATTTATATACATCTCACAACATTCAACTCTCCTTCCCTCCCCATCATTAATACTATTGAACCTGCATTTTTGTGTGTGTGTGTGTGCGTGCGTGCGTGCGTGCGTGCGTGCGTGCGTGCGTGCGTGCGTGCGTGCGTGCGTGCGTGCGTCCGTGCGTGCGTGTGTGTGTGTGTGTGTGTGTGAGTGTCTGTCACAGAAGATTTTCCGTGTCGTCATATGAAAAGGTCATGAGCCAAATACTGAGGGTTATTTTACATTTCTTATGTGTCATAGGACAATAAGTACAAATTGATTGAACAAGAGCATAATATACATATACATAATATACAATCTTTGTTATTTAATTCTAGGTCTCGTTTGTGTCCGTCAAGTTTCGAATACTAGGCCCAATTTCCTTAGAAAATCGACCGATCTCCTTTTATAGGTAAATTATAACTGCACTATTAAGGAAAAATACCCTAAAAATATTCCATATGCCAATTTTATCATAGTATAGAATTGGGTTATTATAATATTTAAAACCACCTCTATTTACTTTGAAACAAGATCGAAATAAACTTTTAACCACACGTACCAAATTTAGAGTAATTCTGCGTGATATACACCAATGACACATCTTTGTTTACAAGTACAAGTCAATTCTAATGACAAATAAATAAAAAAATACATAAGTGATGAAAGTAACTTTTTAACACTTCATTACAGTAAATTAATATTTAAAACAGTGCATGAAAACAACATAATATTTAAAACAGTTCACTATAGCATCCAAAAGCCACATTACCAGAGTCAAAACTTATTAAGTCTCGCGGGAGAAACTAAACCAAAGATTATAAAATGGGACACCCCATAATTAATTTTGGGTTTTATCGCTGCGCAAGTATAAAGAGTTTTAAATTTGAACACTACCTACGCGTCGATCTAATATCTTCCATCCACAGTGGTTGCCGGCAAGACTCATTTATGATGGAAGACATATTATTAAAAATAAAAAAAAAAATTTGAAATTACATATTTCAAAGATTTTTTATTTTTAATCGGCTACAAAGAAAAACTAATAAAACAAAAATTGAACTGACTTCAAAATTGTACTAAAAAGAGAGAAATAAAATTAATCTATCAATAGAACTAAAATACTTACATAGGCCAACAATTTTTTGAGGTTGGTGAAGGCCTTTCTGTTTGAGATCGGCTGTCCCTGCGGTTTTACTCGCATAGTTCGTAGCGTATTGTATAAAGCTTAATAGTCTTCTAGCTGGCACCGTCTTCAAAAACATTTTGGCCTATTTAGGTATTTCAGATCTATTAACAGATTAATTTTATTTCTCTCTTTTTATTACAATTTTGAAGTAGTCTTAATTTTTTAAATTATGTTTTATGTCACTTAGGAAAAAACCTATATGGGTTGATGGATACTTATTCATTCATTCAATTTATGTACAAGAAAAAATGGAAACCAGTGATTATATCAAATCCAATATTAAATAACGTCAAGAATACTTCACACAAAAATTAAACAGATTACATAAATCTGGATGGCGAATTCTTGGTGCTTACAATTTTACTATAACTGCTTACATTGTTAGAAAATAGAAATGAATGCTCCGCAAATTGTATCCCTTTGTGGCGTAAAAACCGCGTCGAATTATGTCCTGTTTTATCGTCTGAGAGGTAATTAGAAATTACATAGCAATTAAAAAGTTACCTACTACCTATTATTACTTTTGCATACCTATATGTTAATCGTTATGAACCTACATGCTTGTATATTTTTTTATTGCACTGAATGGTGAGACGACCATGCCGTTTGCCTGATGGTAAGCGATACGACCTCTCATGAACAGTAGCAAAACCAAAAAACACCTTGAATTACAAAGCAATTCTTGGCATTCCATTGTGCTCGCCATCCTGAGACATAACATGTAGTCTCAATATGTCCAGTAGTTACTCTGGTTACAATATCCTTCAAACCGAAGCACAACAGTGCATATAAACTGCTGTTTGGCGGGAGAAATAGTCATTGCGATGTTACCCACCCAGACGGCCTCTCACATAATATGAGAGACCTACCACCAGTCAAAGAGGTTGCAAACGACAATCATAATTTTTCAGTCAATTCTTTACACTACACGGTCTTTCTGACAATTAAATGCGGCATACTTTGTAACCAGACATACCAATAGATTAATTATAATATATGTACATACATTTCCGTGTAAGAATGTTACTCAGAGTAATAAATCGTATACTTTGTATGATTCGCTCCCGCATGTCCTCTTCATTCCCTTATCGTAAAGGCGCCGCGGCAGTGACAACTCCATTATTACTCCTGCCCTCGTACTTTGTAGTATTGAGATAAAACGCACCATTCTATTAGAGGTATATTTGTACCTGTTTTTTCAATACAAAGTTATTTTTTCCTTGTTTTTTTACAATGGCACAGAAAAGTTACGGCGCTGAAACCTGGTGGTAGTAATTGTAGTGACGTGCGGTCCAAGTAAATCAACCGACAGTAAATTAAAACTCACTATCACTTCGAAATAATTAAAGCGTTATATTCGAATAGTCGTTTTTTACATTTCAATCCAATAAAGGCGACATTAGATTTTTTATTTACCTACCTAGGATACTTTTTCAAGGCTGATTTTTATTCGCACGTCAAAACGGTCGGTTGGTCGGTGTAATAAAAACTAGTCACATCTTCCATTACTTAAAAAATGCTTAATTAAAACTTCTTAAGTATATTTACTGTGGTCTAAATTGCCAGAAACACTAGAACTATAGCATAGCCCGGAGCCGGGTATATATACGTCAAACGTCCCCGTTAGCCGACATTTCAATTAAAAGTTCACGCAGCATTTTTTGGACGGCTGTAATAGTTCCTGGAATATATAGCCGCTTTCACGATAGTCGGAGTACAAATGCTAGAAAATTTGTGGCTGTCGAATATTTGTCTTAGTTCTTATACGAGTATGATTTTTGAATTGTATGAAACCAATGAATATAGATTTTGACTATTACGGACATGATAAATGTTTTTCAGCGAGCTACATTTAGCTCAATCCTAGAAATAAATAATCCTTTCTATATTTCTATAAAATTTATTTAAAGCATTTTACATATATGCTTTTTTTAAGCTCAGCGTACAGTCGATGGCACTAGGGGTTATTATTAACTATTCTATATTACATTTTGGCTTTACTGTTTCACTCCACTTGGTTTTTTATCATCCTCTAAGACCATAGGGAACACCAGGAACGTAAGTAAAGATTTGAAATGTTCCTGCAATATTTCACAGACCTTGTGATTATTTATGTGACTATATGGTAATTTATTTTATTTTATTTTAAATAAGGCACATCAACAGTACACACATCAAATACACATAACTAAAAATAATCTTTATAGCGGGATAGTTCTAATGTGTACTTATACCAATTATAAGTGTGCACAGCTTACATAATAGAAACTTAATCTAAGTAAGACAATGTGTCTTATAAACTAAAAATAAATAAAATAAACTAAGTAAAGTAATTTTTAAACTGAAAATATAAATGAGAAAATCCCATTATAATATACCTATATTTTTGACTTTACACATAAGATAAAACACTCAACTACGTTAAAATATTCCAATAATATTATTATTTAATTAGTTACTACATTACTGTACTGTACTGTATCAGCCCATATACGTCCCACTGCAGGGCACGGGCCTATTCTACAATCAAGAGTACGATTGAGAGTGGTTAGGCCATATAGTCCACCACGCTGGCCTAGTGTGGGTTGGCGGACTTACATACCATAGAAACTCTTACAAATCGCTATGGTATGTAGGTTTCCTCACGATGTTTTTTCTTCACAGTTTTAGTGCGTGGTGATTGACTATCAATACACACTTGACTCCGAAAAGTCATAGCGAACATGTGGCAGCCGCGTCTATTCCGTTTACCAACAGGCCACCACGCACTTACTACATTACATGCACGTATCATTTTAGGTCTAGGACATCTGCTTGCCCATTCACCGTTCCTATACTCAAAAGCACTTGTATAAAATGTACTACAACGGAAAACCGTAAACTAAATTCATCGGACAAACCAATTAGCAGTCTCAAGAGTTACTAATCAGGAAAACTTGTCAGGTAACATGATGAAGCAGCTCGTGTTAACACCCAACAGTAATTTCTTACTAACACTTGGAAAAGCAATTAAGTGTGAAGTTGTCCGTTGGTTTAATTGCAACGTGAAGTTAGCAGCGGTCGCCGCTGCGCTTGTTTCAAAGTACACTTCCTTAATAACAAAGTTTGTCATCAAGTTTCTAATAATTTCTGGCCAGTGCTTCTCGTGGAATTAGAAATTGTATGTCATGAATGGTATTGGTACTAAATGGTATGGTATAAGGAGATTTTCTTTTAGATTTAGTTTTAATTATCCAATTTTAGCTTGAAACTTAAGGTTATGTTGAAATAATATTTTCTTTCATTTCTATGAATGGCGAGACGAGCATGCAATTCGCGTTATGGTAAGTAATAGGAGTGCTCATAGACAGTAGGAAAACCAAATCACACCATGAATTGCAAAGCAATGTTTGGCATTCCACTGAGCTCACTGTTCTGAAATATAAGATGTTAAGTCCCAATATATCCAGTAGTTGCTCTGGCTACAATATCTTTCAAGCCGGAACACAACGGGTCGTTTACACTGTTTTTTGGTGGGAGAAATCGACATTGTGGTGGTACCTACCCAGGTGGCCTCTCACATATGAAACAAAAAAACCTACAAGACAATACCTCGATTAACCTATAATTATTACTTTAACGCCCGAATACTGGAACGCCATTCAAATAATAAGTTGCTCTTAACAGCGCACAGCCCACTTAGCTAGTACATTTAAGCGGGATTAACGTAGTTAAGCGCAACTTAAATAAGTTATTAAGATGTAAGATGATATTAAGTTGCGTTCCAGTATTCGGGTGTAAGCCATGTAAATTTTTGTACAATTACAACAAAACAAAATCACTGTTTTATATCATGTTTCAAACCGTATCTTCACTTTAAGTATCCAACTTGAACGACACGTTTCACAGTACTAAGCAGGTGTTCCAAGAATACTTGAAAGTCATTCAAAACCTCCCAAAACTTTACAAGTATATTGACTTTCCTCTGTAACTTTCGATGCGCAAAATCCATTAAATCAGCCATTGAGCAGTCGACCGAAAGAGGGACTTTTCGTGGCTGCTCAACCTAAATCGAGAGATTTGGGAATCGACAATAATAAATCAATAAAAAAATGTTTAGCGCACAATGTTTTGGATAATGGAACGGAAACTGAATGTCCAAGATTATTTACATTAGAGAAATATTTGACAGTTGGGTTAGATTTGAAATATTTGCGTTTTTAATCATAATTATCTTCTTTTAAAGTCTTCGTTGTTTTCATGTTTGTACCCATTAACAGGGATTTTTTTCTTAATGACATAATTACAACAATTCTATAGACCTTTATAATATGGTATCTCTTTCGATTATTGGGCCATTTATCTTTATCACTACATAGTATGAAACAAAGTAGCTTTCTCTGTCCCTGTGTCCCTATGTCTCTTTGTATGCTTAAATCTTTAAAACTACGCAACTGATTATGATGCGGTTTTTTTAATAGATAGAATGATTCAAGAGGAAGGTTTATATGTATAATACGTAGATATTATTGTATGTGACTGTTGGGTGTTATTATATTATATTATTATTATTATTGTACAGAAATCTATTTGTACCCGGGCGAAGCTGCGCCGGACCGCTAGTATATTATAAAAATAAGTCCCTCGCCCGCATCTTGTCTCCTAGACCAAGAGCCCGTGGCGGCCAGACCTTCGTAATTTTATAAAAGCTGAAAGTTTGTGTGCGCATGCCTTTGACACAGGCATCACACAATCAGCTATAATGAAGTTCCGATCGTGGTTGCTTTGGAAGTTATGAGCTTCAATGTTTCTGGCAATATGAAAGAACCATCCAAAGTGTCTGAATACTAAGGAAATATTTGTTTATAGTTGCATTAATAACATATAGGAAATTCAGATTTTATACTATAACGCTGACAAAATTACATTATGTTAAAATTTGAAGATAGCGTAATATCTAATAACATGTAATTTTGCCGGCGTTATTATACAGGGTATATCAAGACTGCTACCGAAAATGAAGCCGGGTGGTAGTTTAAGCGGCTTCAGACACAATGCAACAGAAAAAGTTGCAAAAAAAAGCGACAATTTTTTTTAAATTATTTTTTTCCTATGAGGCTATTATTATTATGGCCCTATTTGGGTGGTAAATGCATTTTTTCCTAAAATAATAGTGTATACCCTTTTATTTATAAATACTCTAAGGTATAAAAGAGTTTAAATTATTATTTTAGCAAAAACTATGTATTTACCACCCAAAAATGACGATATTTAAAAAATCATAAAAAATAATTGTCGCGTTTCTATGCGAAATTTTTAATTGCATTGTGTTTGTAGCCACTAAAATTACCACCCGGCTTCGTTTTCGGTAGCAATCTTGAGATACCCGGTATAAAAGCTGAATTTTATATATGTTATGAAAGCAACTATAAACAAATATTTCCTTGGTATTCAGCCACTTTTGATGGTTCTTTCATCTTGCCAGAAACATTAAAGCTCATAACTTCCAAAGTAACTACGATCGGAACTTCATAATAGCTGACTGTGTGATGCCTATGTCAGTGGCATGCGTACACAAACTTTCAGCTTTTATAAAAATACGAAGGTCTGGCGGCCACGGGCTTTTGATCTATCCTGTCTGTCTGAACGGGCTAAACTCGAAAACTACCAAACGGATTTTTATACGGTTTTCAACAATAGAAAGAATGAGTCTTGAGAAAAGTTTAGGTATATATTTTATTATGCTTTCATATAAATTAGCAGAAATACTCGTCAACTGGGAGCAAATAAAATTAAGAAAAAACAGCTATAGAAAAATACGCGCGTGTATTGTACAACGTCTAGTTTCGGGTTATATTGAATAAATGCCGACCCCAGCCGTGCTTGGAGTAAATGAAAAAACCACTGGAGTAAAAACTCAAAGGGTTGCCTAGGGTCCGTTGTTCCCTTCAATTCCGACCCTTCGAGTTGACTGCATCCGACAACGTCACGTGTGGAAATAAGGTACTTTTTGTTATCTTTATCATTGTGAAAGTTCGCGCATTATACAATAAGTAGAAGGGTATTTTTAAGTTTTTTTTATCGAACATATTATGTAGACTGCATTTTTACATCAAATGAACCAGAAAAAGCTATTTTACATTCATAAATTCACGCCTTTTTCCCAGAAGGGGTAGGCAGAGGCGCCAGGACACTTAAAGCTATTTTAGTTGACGAATATACTGACAAAAATAAATAAAAAATGTACCCTTTAACTTTTGGAAGGAGGTCGCTCATAAAACAAAAAACAAAATAGACATCAAGGCTAAGCTAAAGAAGAAGAAGGTAAAGTTTATAGAGCTAGAAATAGCCATCTGTTTTCAAGTGCTATTTATTTTCTTTCTGATTAACTTGTGTGTTAAAGGCAATTTAGCGACCCTTAGAGACTTGCCGAGGTTCGTGTTATGCTATTTCAGAATGTACAATCATAGACCTTTACTTAAAAGAGTTGCAGAAGAGATATTTAGATCGAGATAGTATTTTTTGTTTCACTTTTTAATGTTTCCTTAGAATGTAAACTATACATATAAATAAAATTGATGGGTCTGTTTGTAAAGTGAAAATAAAAAAAATTGACCAACTACATCTATACATATAAATAAAATTGAAGGGTCTGTTTGTAAAGTGAAAATAAAAAAAAATGTCCTACTACATATAGTTATATATACGATACCTATTCCGAAAATGATCTTTAAAAAAATTTTGTCTGTCTGTTTGTTCCGGCTAATCTCTGAAATGGCTGGACCGATTTTGACAGAACTTTTATTGTTAGGTAGCTGATATAATAAGGAGTAACTTAGGCTACATTTGTTTTAGAAAAATTCTTTTATTAAAAAAAGACCTAAAAAAACGAATTAACTTTTTTGTTAAATTCCACGCGGACGAAGTCGCGGGTACAGCTAGTTTATAATATAGAGGGAGCACTGGCACTTCAAAAACGTATATGAAAATGGTGATCCCGGGCCACGTTTTCGTGTCCTCCTATTGGCCGACATTTGGCAGGTTATCCAACATCTACGAAATTTATATCAGCCCATATACGTCCCACTGCAGGGCACGGGCCTACTCTACAATCGACAGTACGATTGAGAGTGGTTAGGTAGTGGTTACATATACGAATTACTTGGAAAAAAATAATAAAATATTATTTTTTTCCAAAAAAATATTATTTTTGTAAAACAGGACTCCCACTATATTATAAAGATTCTAAGGTAATTTAAGGGCAATTAAAATTGAGGTCACTTTGTAAAAACTGGTTTTTACCACATACATTTATGTGTTCTTAACCATCACTATTTGCTATAAAGAACCACAAAACCCATACAAGGCGCTGAAATACGAACTAAAACCGATCACGTGAAACCTAGACGGAGCGCAGACAATTTTTCCCATTGTAACGAACAAGAAGGATTTGTTAGTGACGTGTTTGAACGAGAGACGTCACGTGGTCACCCTAAACAAACCACGTGACTTGTACTGTGGGTATCTCACAAAATACAAGAGTTTTTGATTAGTTCTTATTGACCCTCTTTCATGCGGAGTTTGTTTTTGATTGTTGCGATACAAAAGAATTATTATATTACTATATTTTTTATTGCTATGAATGGCGAGTCACGACCGCTCATTAACAGAAGCAAAAACAAACAATGCCTTGAATTACAAAACAATGCTTAGGATTCCACTGCGCTCGCCATCCTGAGACATAAGATGTTAAGTCTCAATATGTCCAGTAGTTGCTCTAGCTACAATGTCCTTCAATCCGAAACACAACAGTGCATTTATTACTGCATTAACTCATTCCTTTTCCCAGAAGGAGTAGGCAGAGGGTCTACCAGGACACCCACATTTCACCTCGTATATTCCGTCACAATGTGATAGGTAGCGAGCCTATCACCATATCGGGTACAAATTACTGGCTCCAGGCTGATGAGTCGATAAATCCAATATCACTTTGCCCGACCCGAGATTCGAACCCGAGACGTCAGCTTTGACCTTTGTATCCTCATATCGTAATACAACTACGCCGAGGCAGTCAGAATTATTATTTCACGCCTGTAAACTGTAAAGTTAGCAATTCGTTACGGAGCATTTAATCCCAGGAAAACTAATTGGCTTAATTAATATCTATGGTAGATTCTTTTACATAATATGATATTTATAAATATTTATCCATTTATGTACAAATAGGGATAATAATGCTGAATAAAGAGTATATACTGGGTCGAATCGCTTAGCATCACGAAAAAAATTGTGCATGGCAAGTACAAGACTTAGAACCCTTTGGCATATATATTTTTTTGTTTTTGTTTATGTAGTGTAAAATTAATTTACCACTACTAGTTACTAATATAGAATAAGTTATTCATTAAAAAATCCCGTTGTTTAGAGAAAGATGATATAAATGAAAATAATCTTCATAAATACACATCATTGTTACCCTTCTTTATACAATATGAATTCGAGTAGAAACTTCTAAATCTAGGTAATAAAATCCTTTGATCAAGCCGCCCTCACCGCCGCATCGCCGCAAACGCAAGTACAAAGCGTGCCGCCGCGTCGCGCCGCGCCACCCACTCCCGCGCCGCCGACGCCTTCCAGGGATGTTGCCACTTCCTCAGTCGTGCGAAATTCCGTACCGAGTGACGTTGTACGAAATTATTTTGGTTATTGGTTAGTTTCTTGCGGTCAAAATGAGTGATTACACGAACAGTGAGTATGTGGCAATGATGACATGCTATTTTCGATCCAATGAAAACTTGGGTCATGCAAGAAGGATGTATGCAGATCCAGAACATCTGCAGTCTTTGCGTAGGAATGGTATCATGAATGATGAATCCACGAGTTCCCAGCACAAGAACTATTTTAAAGATTTATCCGAGGCTATTCGATCATGGTAAGTTCAGACTTCCTAATCATTCAAGAATCCATGACCTTCCACAGCGAAGTCGTCTATTCTCGACTTTATTAAAAGGTTTAAATAAAAACATATGCAGCTTTTTCTAAGATAGTAGGTACGTTATGAAAATATAATGTTCAATTAAAATGTAAATCTTAAGAGCGTATACACCTTGCGCGCAAAGTCAACTATAGGTATTTCTTCGTTAATTTCACGCACACATAATCGACCAAAGCTGTGTGCGTAGAGCTGCCGCGTCGGCTCGCTATACAATCGGCTCAAACAACTTTGATCCGTGCGCTTCAAATATTCAATTGAAATGTAACTGTAATATAATATCATAAAAATGTTTTATTTGCATTATAAGTAGACAAATATTACTGTGGAAGCAAAGAATAATACAAATTTTGGATACTAACCATATTTTCGTTATTATTACATTGTTAAGTTGCATTCAAATCAGTGTTCAATCAGTATACACTACGGACGTTTTATTAATCATTTCGTGTTCGAACACATAAATAGTGTTAGGGGCCTTACAACCCCTTACAATTACGAAATATATTTAATTTTATAGTACAATACATAACATAATTTAGCCTCGGAATTACATCCCATTATATTACCTGAAACATAATTTATACTCACTACAAAATCATTGTAGGTAATAAAAATAATTAAATATTTTACTACCAAGTACTAAGATGTGGTAATCGCATTCCGCGCGTGGCTATTTTTATTACGCGCGGCATAATCGACTGCAGCCAGGCCGGAGCGACGAGCGATACGTCCTCCCTCTAGAAGGCCTTGCGGCGGTCTGATTTGATCCACGTCGGACAGCGTGTTTTATAGTGGTTTTTAAAATATTTGTAGAAAACATGAAAACTAATTTTGTTGAAATATAAAAATGGTAATTTATTGATAAGATGTTCTTCTATTGTAATATGCAATTGCTATAAAAAATTATGTACGATAAGTTGGTGAAAAAAAATATGTTCTTGACGAGAGTTTCTGAATAATTTCGCATTGTTTAAATTTTTATTTTTCAGGAACTAAACACAAAAAGATTATTTTTCTCAGCAAAATCCCTCCATAAGGGTCTTATTAGTCTGATAATATTTTTATTTTCATCTTATATTTAGTGGTTTCGGATATCTTAAGCTTCTAAATTGCCATTTAAAGCCTAAATAACGAAACTTGTGTTCAGTAATCCTTATAGTACTCACAAATTATCCATCAATCTATAATGTTTTCCACGAAAATCCCTAGATGACAACCTTTTCTAAAATTAGTACTAATTATTTTACCTTGAAATTGTTCATTGGTGGCTATTAACTCATTTGAAAAGTCCTGTTTTTAAGCCAAAAAGCGCGTGCAGGGTATAAACGCTCTTAACAACAACTACATTTACTTAAATGATCCTAACACACTAAAATTTTAAATAAATCAAAATGTTATATATATATATATATATATATATTTTTATTGCAGTGAATGGCGAGACGAGCATGCCGTTCGCCTGATGGTAAGCGATACGACCGCTCATGAGCAGTAGCAAAACCAAACAACACCTTGATTAACAAAGCAATACTTGGCATTCCACTGCGCTCGCCATCCTGAGACATAAGATGTTAAGTCTCAATATGTCCAGTAGTTACTCTGGCTACAATGTCCTTCAATCCGAAACACAACAGTGCACTTACGCAGTGTTGTTTCACGGGAGAAATAGACATTGCGGTGGTACCTACCCAGATGGCCTCTCACATATGAGAGACCTACCACCAGTAATTATATGGTAATATTTAGAGATATAATACCGATAAATAGGCGCAAAGTAAGTTCAAGGTCGCTGCGATAGTCAGCTGTGGCGTGGCGTGACTCATACACGCGCGTGTCTGTGTGTTGACATGTCGTTGCACTTTTAAGTGTAGGGTGATAAGATAATATGTGTTTTGGGGATATCTTGTACTGATATTGTTCATACTTCATGGGATAGTTTGTAGTTTTTAATGATAAATCTTATATATAACGTTAATTTCACATACACAATACACTATGAAATTTTCCGGACAATAAGCGATTCCACCCTGAATATTATATTTATAGATGGAACAGATATAGGATCGAGTTAAATTATATTAAATTGGATTAAATTTCATAATACAAAGGACAGAATGCTGTATATTTAAAAGCATACTGTCCAGATTAAGAATAGACTTAACTTCTGTAATCAGGATGCGAATAATGTACATACACAATTTACTGTAAGCCACAAGAACAAAACCTACAGGTTTGCGTAACCAAGTCAATAATCCTTCCTAGCATTTTTCGTGGAGGGTTGGCTCGTAACTCCCTTACACTTGTCTCTAGCACCCTTACGTCCTTAATAACAAATCGAAAATCGACCCAACTCAGAACGAGTATACATGCGTCAGTATTTTTCACTAGACCTAACCAAGAAAATATTATTTTTTAACACTTTATATATAGACAGTGTATATAGTCGGACTTCAAGCCATAGACATTCTTCCATGGCGCAGCTGGTTAGATGCCGCCTGTGGAACGAGAGGCCGCGGGTTCGATCCCCGCACCACAAATGTTTGTGCGGTCCACAAATACACAAAGAAAAGGCTATTTTAGACTGTTTATAAACATAAACATGGTTTCGCATCTTTGAGCAATTCCCGAACCTTTTTTTTAAACGTATCCTTTCTATTTTATTTTATTTGCTTCCTAAAATAAAGAAATATTGTTGGGTGATGTTGATCGTCTGATAATATACGATTCTGATTATCCTGTTTATGCTAGATAAATATCTAATCTTTTGTCACGGATGACTAAGTGTAATAGAAAAATCACAATTCTTCCATATTTACGAGTATTTAATTCTTGTTATTGTGGTTGCATTATACAGTTGTATAATTTGGCTTATCATTTTCGACTACGCTGGCATGCGGATAGAATACACATGTTTCCGATGTTCTAATGGTAGATTTTTAGGCAAAGCCTTGTACTAAAGTTAATTCATCGCTCACCCGAATTAATTAATTAATAATAAACCTTTCATTTTGCTAAATTAAATAAGAACACTTTTAGTCACTATTCTTATGATCCATTCTATTACTTTTAGTTGTCTGGAAGAGATCGCTCATAGCGATGAAACCACCAATTATTGTTCTCTGATTTGTAAGGTTTTAATATTATATTTTTTCTACAATTTGTGGTGTTCAATAAATTTTTGTGTTGTATATCTGTATCTGTATTAATAAAGTTCATAATGTTTTAGTTCCTCGGTAAAGCAAGCGTTGATTTACTTAAAATACACATATAATTTCTTAATGGCGCTGATTGGTTGGATTTGAATCTTCTACCTTTGGATTGGCAATTATGTCCTCACTATTCTACTCCTCGATTTTTAAACAATTCTATTTGATTGCCAAGACTAATAGGCACTAACTCTTCATTCCAAAATGGTTTTTTAGATTTACGCCAATGTTACACATTGAAATAAAATTATTATTTACCGAATCGAAACGTCGGGATGTCAAAAATGTAAAAGTTAAACCAAATCCGCGATAAAATCCGTAAATAATAGTTTTATTTCAATCTTTATTGCAAAGCCTAAAATAACTTCTCGTCCTAAGTTCCTAAGGAGAACCGGATAAGGATTATGCAAAAATCCATGAGCCCAGCAAAGCCGGTTAATAGAAGCATAATGGTGGTAAATAATGCGAGGCGTGAGGTGGTAGACGGTGGTAAGGTGGTGGGCGATTCGTGCGTTCGCGTTAAACGGCCCTTATCGCGAGCCCCCTTGTACGTGCCTCATTAACTTCCAAAAGCCGATTCGATGCCCAACGGTGCACCTTTATCATGAAAGTGTTTATTTAAGTTTTTCGAGACATTAGTTGTGGAAGGATGGACTGTTGAGGTGAGGCTTCGGGTCTAGATCTCGAGGAAAATATCAGATTCACCACCACCGCAAGTAATACCACTGCGATGTCTATTTCTCCCGCCAAACGGCATTGTAAATGAACTGTTGTGGTTCGGTTTGAAGGATATTGTAAGAAAGAAAGAAAGAAAGAAAGAAAGAAAGAAAAATAGTTTTATTTGCCACAAGCATTAAAAACGACATACAAAAACAGATACACAAAGGTCTATTTATAAAAATAAAAATAAAGAAGTTCGCACGTCGTGGCTGTGACAAGTAGGCGATCACTCAGCAATTATGTTGCGCTGCGGTGCAGGCCGTAGCACAACGCTGATTTCCGGTGATCACCTTGGATGACGTGCAGACGCAAGCTAACGCAAACCTAAGCCTATTATAAAAAAAACTAAACATTAACCTAAACCTTAAATAACTACCCTTATATAAATGTACAATAAATATAAAAAGCCTTACCAAAACAATAACAAAAAAAAACTATAAATTAATAAAAACATTAAATATAACAAAAAACAACCGGAGCAGTCGTCAACAAGGCCATGCAACAGCGCAGCGCCCCATCCCGCTCCCGCATTCCATATCGCACTATGGCATGCAAACCAACAGCACAGAATACTAACAGAAGTCAAGCTTATGTATGTACTTCACTTTTGTTGCCTACGCTCGGCGTTCGCGCAAGGATTTTTAACACTGGCTTATGCGAAAATACGTATCGTGTTAATAGCACTCATATCGTTTGATTGAATTTTTAAATAAAATATATAAAACACAATAATACAATAAATAAATTTTAATTTAATTTATGAACTCGCTGAGAATGTGTATGTCATTATTCTAAGTTTCTTTTTATTGTTTTTTATAATATATGCTTTTTTTAAATGAAATTTATATTCGATTATTATAATCTGGTGTTTTATCTACAAGTGTAAAAACTTTTATTCATTTGCTCCATCTTTGCACAAAACATCTCACTATTTGCGTTCCCGAAGCGGGTGACACTCGCGCTCGCAGTGGTCTCGACTGGTTTGAAATATCGTGTCGGTGAACGCTGTCTATGTGTGCATTGATTTAGCGCGCTTTGTATGGAGCTTGACTTCTGTTAGTTTAGTATTCTGTACCAACAGGCAACAATGCACACTGCAACTCTGCAGTCTGCAGTCGCCCGGCGCCAGAGTTTCTGGCGCCGGGCCGGGCGACTGTATGCGCGCGGTCATGGCGTTATACGTTGCATTGTTAAAAACAAATTATAACAATCAGTGCTACAATGTTAATACGCTTGTCCAGGGTAAGTAGCAAATTATTATAATAGTTGATAAGTAAATATAATTGGTAATAAAAGGAAATATTTTTTTATTTTTAGCCAGAGTAACTACTGAATATTCTGAGACTTCTTATGTCTCAGGATGGTGCGAGCAGTGGGATGCCAAGCATTGCTTTGTAATTCATGGTGTTGTTTGGTTTTGTTACTATTCATGAAATGTCGTATCGCTTGCCAACAGGTGAACGCCAAGCTTGTCTCGCCATTAATTGCAATAAAAAAATTGCTAACAGTTTTGACACATTGTGTACAAAGCAAAATTTCTATAGTTAAAATTACCTACCAAATATTTGTCCTTTATCGGACAAAGTTAAAGAATTATAAGTCATTTCTTCAGTGCTTTAGAAAAAATAATAGTCATTGCCACCAGTCCTCTGTGAAGGAATTTATGTAAAGTCACGGAATGAAGTGATCCTTGAATATCAGTGTTTTTGTTTAAAAACATGATAGGGAATATTTCAGTCAAAATTGTTATAAATAGCTATGACGTAACGGATTCAAAAATCTATACTTACCTAGTCAGGTCATAAATTCTGTCACATGTTTACTATAAAATAATTGAAACAAGTTTATTCATTATGTAACCATTTATATACCAAAATGAACTTAACAAAACATTGATTCTTATGACACTAAAGTTTATTCAAGTAGACCTCCGTGATTTTGAATACAGACCTTCAATCTGCGCGGCCAGTTGTCTATCGCAGCACGAACGAAGTCCATGTCAATATCGGCGGCTGCCTTAATCAAGGATGTCTTGAGTGACTCCAAATTGGGATGAGGCTTTGAGCACGCCTTTTCCTCCAAGTGTTGCCATATCTTGTAATCTAACGGATTCAAATCTGGACTGAAGGAGAGCCAGTCTTCGTGCCGGATGAAGTCGATTTCACGCGCCGCCAGCCAGTCTTGTGTGCTCTTCGCTCTATAAGCTGGCGCCGAATCTTGTTGGGATACCCAGTGCCTGTTATTGAACATGGTATGAGAAACAGGTTCCACAAGGTTCGTCAGGACTGTATTTTGATACACAACTGCATTTGTTTTTACACCTTTCTCACAAAAACGTACCTCTGTTAAGCCCCAATAAGAAACTCCCAACTATACCATGAGCGAGGATGGAAAATGACCTCGTTGGACACGCGGAATACGGTTGCTCGCTTCTTCGCTACTGTGTGCGTACACCTTATCATTTTGTTTGTTGTAGCTCTCTTCAACGGTAAAAATTTTTTCATCTGTAAAAAGAATTTTCCGATATTTTTTTCCCGCGTACCGCTTCAACAAAGCACGGCATCTCTTCAGTCTCAGGTCCATTAGACGAGCATTCAAACGATGTCCTGTATTTCTTCGATATGCCCGAAGCCCTAAGTCTTCATTTAACACCCTTTTCACCGTGGTTCTGCTTAACCCCATCTGAAGGGCCAACAGTTTCTGCTTACGTTTGGGATTTCTTTGAATTCGCGCCTTCACAGCTTTTATCACTGCTGGAGTCCTAACAGACCGAGGGCGACCACTTCTTGACCTGTCATCTACACTAGAGTCTTCATTGTATCGTTTGAGGGTACGATAAACGAATCTTTTGGATATATTAAAATTTTTCAGTATGTAAAAAATTTGAATTGGCGCGTAACCGCAACGATGCAATGCAATAACTGCAACACGGTATTCTTTAAGCGTCCACTTCATATTTAAAAATGAGTAAAATTCTAAAAAGTATACATTTTTATTTTCATGAACAATTCGAAATTCGAATTCAATAAATTTTTTTGTGGCCAGCATTCTAAAAAAAAGTTTTTACTGTGTGACAATACTTATGACCTGACTGTGTATAATATTATAAAGCTGCAGAGTTTGTTTGTTTAAAAGCGCTAATCTCTGGAACTACTGGTCCGATTTTAATGATTCTTTCAGTGTTGGGTAGTCCATTTATCGAGAAAGGCTATAGGAGGAAAGCAGTACTGATATTTCTAGCAAATACGAGGAAATTTTGTTCGTTTTTCGTGGTCCAATTGGTCGATATTCTAAACTGATAGTCAGTATTAAACATTTTGACCGCCATTTTAAAACGTGTATGCACCCGGGCGGAGCCGGGCCCGACCGCTATATAATATAACCTTAACCTTCAGGCGAGAGGACATTAAAGATCGTGAGCGTCATACTTTTAAACTATAGTGATATTTATAAAGAGGATAGAAAGGATTTTTATAAGGTTCTTGAATTTAAACAATCCATTTATTTGGAAGGAATGACATTAAGATTTCCATTATTTCCCAGGGATCGCCAGGGGTCCGTGGAAAACTAGTTAAGAACTATTGGCCTAGGCTTTAGTTAACCACGCTCGCCAGCTGTGGGTTGGCAGACTTCTCATACCACTGGAATTCTTGTAAAGCTCTCTATCAATTCTTACATGACCTGAGATTTAAACTTGCGGCCATTATTATCCCGTTACTTGTAAGTCACCGTGCACAGTGTATACTACACAATACACTTACGAATAGCAATGGAAAGTAAGTGGTATTTCGTTGTATAAAAGCGTGCACCACTATTCCGCGAGCATCCCATAATGTTGGGCGCTGTCGGGGTGGATCCCGCGGGATTTGGAGGTCTGATTCTATCTTCATCGAACGTACAAGATTACATAAAAGAGTTTGTATACATACCTGTACGTAGGGAATAGTGGCTTCGTTTGTACGCCTTGTGCTAGTGTCGAGAGGACCAACTTTTGATTTATATTATGTGATCTTTGATTTTAGATATTGTATTGACAGACCGACTATACTATATATATTTTTTAATGCAATTAGTGGTAAGACGAGCCTGCCGTTCGCCTGATAGTAAGTGATACGACCGCTCATAAACAGTACCAAAACCAAATAGCACTTTGAATTATAAGGCAATGCTTGGCATTCCACTGCGCTCGCCATCCTGAGACATACGATGTTAAGTCTCATTATGTCCAGTTCTTATTCTGGCTGCTTCAAACCGAAACACAACAGTGCATTTACACTGCTGTTTGGCGGGACACATAGAAACTCGCTCGCCCACTACCATATCTTGGGACGGAACACGTAAGGCGAAACGTGGATGTCCTGGTAGCACTTCTGCCTACCCCTTCTGGGACAATGGCGTGAGTTTATGTGTATATGGCATTCTTGGTTCATTTCATAAAAAAAATGTGATAACATTGTGTATAATATTTGGTATTAACTGAAATGTATTCGTACTAATGGCAGATGCACGTGGTCGTATTACGATGTTTTAATATAAGGGAGTAAAATCTCTTAGTTTTGGAATGAAACATCACGGAGTTATGACAAACGTTATGATACAGACATTTTTAATAATAAATGCTCTGGGACGTGCTCCTGTACGTTGAACGAACCTGATTAAATTCACGACACCTCTGTCAATAAATGCTCCCACTCTGAAAACACGCAAAACTCGTCACGCGTGTTCCCTCCTTCCTATAATCCTGGGTCCTTGCGCCGTAATGTAAAGAGGCATCTTAGCTGGTCGGCATAATTGTATCTATGGGCATAGGACTGCCGTCTGATGCTAATAGAAACTCTGCCTGGACGGCATTTGCGCTTATCAGGTGCAGTGTGGTCACAACGCCGGGCCAGAATAAAAAAAAAAACATCAGACACGTGGACACGTATCGCGAGAACAGCTGCTCAGCAGTCGGTCTAAACATGATCACGAACATTCTGCCAAGACTAGGACTACGGAGAATAACAATCAGACAGGATCTAAATATCCTTCCAGAAAAGTCACCAATCTGGATCTGTATCAGCCCATACACATCAAACTGGAGGGCACAGGCCTCCTCTACAGTCGAGAGTAAGATTAGGAGTGTTTAGGTTATGATGGGAGGTATACCGCTTTCTACATTTTCCAAATCTATCCCAACTGTAAAATCACTCGCGCGAAGTGTTAAGCGCCTTAGGCTTTGTAATTTACATACACTATCGAGCAATAAAGTTGTAATGGATGCCCGACGTCCAATTGAAACCGCTTAATTTCAGCTCGCTTTCATGAGGAACATAATAGTTGACGTTGCGTCACGTTTAATTTTAGTTCATGAATAAATAATTTGATTAACTTTTATAGCCTACTTCTTTTTTTTTTTTTTTTTTTTTTATTGCATTGAATGGCGAGACGAACATGCCGTTCGCCTGATGGTAAGCGATGCGACCGCTCATGAACAGTAGCAAAACCAAACAACACCTTGAATTACAAAGCAATGCTTGGCATTCCACTGCGCTCGCCATCCTGAGACACAAGATGTTAAGTCTCAGTATGTCCAGTAGTTACTCTGGCTACAATGTCCTTCAATCCGAAATACAACAGTGCATTTAAACTGCTATTTGACGGGAGAAATAGACATTGCGGTGGTACCCACCCAGGCAGCCTCTCACATATGAGAGACCTACCACCAGTGGCACTTCTTGGCAGGTTTATGCACAATTGTCTCTATTTAAATATAATTTATACATTCGTTTCCGATATTTGGACTTCGTAATTTTTCTTTCCACTTAGTGTTATCGCAAAAAAGTGTGACGTTTCGCATGCTTACTTATATCTCACATTTTGAAGGGACCAATGGTGTTGTAATCTATTTTAAAAACACAGCCATTATTGGCCTTTTGGCCATCTATATGACGTATAGTTTTGATAATTTCGATTGACGTTCCCGGTCTTTATGCCTTATAAATAATATACCTCATGGCGTCATCTACGGTAGGACAATTATTAATCTTAGAGTATTCATGATCATCAATCCTAAAACGTGATAAAACTAAATGGCACTGCCTTCCTAATATTTTAAAGCTAACATTTTTCTAATCTAATCATCTCCAGCCTGCCGGCACAAAGTTGCCACAATTGTATTGTTAAAAAGTAATTTTCGTTTAGCGCGAAATAATGCGAACTCACGAACCCTTTTAAAAGATCTTTCGACTAAGATGGCCCAACTTTGCTGAAGTATTTTATTTCTCGAAGATTAGGTGTCGGCTTTCAAATATTTTTTGAAAGACTTTGTGATGACGTAAAGGTAAGAAGTCAGTTGTGTTTCTTTTTGTCTTTATTCTGGTTTGGCTCAGTGACGGCAATGCACATGTTGGTAAGTGCAAGTGCCGTCCAAATAGAGTATCAAATGGCATCAGACTGCGGTCTCATGCCATTCGCCACAACCATGCCAGCCCACTGAGATGCCTCTTCACGCTACGGCAGAAGGATCCAGGATTATAGCAAGGAGGGAACACGTGTGATGGCAAACCGTTTCTCAGCTTGACGGTACGGCAGAGAAAATAATTGAAGAACCTTTTGGTTCGCGCCGAGATGGTTTAAACCGTCAAGCTATGGTTCCGTAAGCCAGCACGCTTGGTTCTGTTAAGGGTAGGAGAGAAGAGAAATAAAACAATTCCTCATAGCATTCACCATGATACAGACGGTAGAACACGCCGCTGCAGTCCATATATTGCATAACGGGAAGATTTTAACCGCGTATTTTGCTTATGTTTTATTATTTTTTTTCTTAAACTTAACTCAACGCATAATGTGTTTTTATACTCACGCTAACGAAAAACATTGAAATAAATCTACTTTTTCAAGGATATATCACCATAAATCAAAAAAGGAGTTTTTGTTCAATGTACAACGCATCAGATATTAATAAGCAGCCCACCTGCATAAGATAATTATAAAGATATAAATACACAATTTGAACGGATTGCTTTTAAGTACTGCGGTTACTGTTACAAGCTATTATGATTTGTTATTACGGGCAAATTGTCTCATAGACCTCTCATACGGGCAAATTGACTCATGGCCGCCAGACTATCTTCATTATATAAAACTGAAAGTTTATCTGCGCATGTCTCTTATTTAAAGTTTGAAAATGTGAAAATATTTTATAATGCATGTATTTTTGCCTGCGTTATAGTATAAAAAGTGAATGTTATATATGTTTTCAGGCAACTATTAATAGATTTTCTTCTGGGTAATGAGACACTTTTGATGGTTCTTCCAATTTGTCAGACACGTTGAAGCTAATAACTTCTAAAGCCACTATCATCCTAACTTCATAATTGCTGATCGTGTGATGCCTATCAAGGCATGTGGAGACAAAATTTTCAGCTTTTATTAAATGACGAAAATCTGGCGGCCACGGACTCTTGATCTATCACAAGATTTGGGATCGCTCGGGGATCTGAAACTGATAGTCGATTATGTCGTCTATTGTTCCTATTTTAGTTGTTGTAAGGATAGAAATACTCTTGGAGTTGTCATTTGATATTTGAATATGGATATTCGTGACAAAATGATATATTATGCAATGTTATTGGTATGTGTTTTTAAATTATAATGCCAACAAATATTTAATTTAAAATATATTAATGAATCGATTTCTTTACATATAATAATTACTATTGGATCGGAGCATAAACTATCTCGACGGTACTGTATCTATTTAATATAATCCCGTTACCTTGACAAACTAAAAACAAACCAACACTCCTCAAATTGATCAGACGCACACACATGATAAGTTACAATTCCACGAAAAGCAACAATTCTAGGAACCAGGTGTTTATATTTTATACATTTATACTTTACAAAACAAGTACTAGAATCCTACAATTTGATACGACAGCTCACACAAGATAGGTACAAATCGGCCGGTTCAGAGAACCCCAGTCTTTATTTTTTTTCCTTTTAACCGGGAAATCTACGGGAACTACTTTGAAGATTGCTTTATAAGAGCACGCTTCGGTTCACGGTGTTACCAGACTACCCGAGTACCTAACAGAACTGTCCCGCTTTTAGTGATAGGTACCAAGGTTTTTGAAAGCAAATAAGGTAATAAAGTTTGCAGAAAGTTGCTTGATGTAGACAAACACGTCACCATGGTAGTACTTGAGGGTGTCCTAGAAAATATATATATTCTTGTACAAACTTTAACTGGCAGAATAAAATTTCACAGATTAATTCTTTATTAAAAATATTGGGACTTTATCAAATTATTAATATTATTATCCTGGGACGAAACTTGTAGGTACACAAGGCGAAATGTGGTTGCATCTCTGCCTAACCCAACTGAGAAAAAGGCGTGAGTTTCTGTATGTAAAAATATTGACTATATTTTCAACTTTTTCCGTAATAAATAAAAGTGTTCAGAGACTAGGAGTAAATGATATTTTTAATTTATATTTTTCCATAAAGGCAATATTATCCTACGTTCCGAATAACAATCAATTTTATACGCGTTATTTGTTTAAATTTGAAAGTAACACAGGCTTATTGTTTTTTTTCATTATGTAATGATTTTTACCTTCAGAGGAAAAAGGTTCATTAATAAAATTAAAAACCAAGTGACCATACCAATTTCTTATCCAAAACCTGGCAACCCTTCACACGGCGCAGCAGAGGAGAGAGGCAGAGCAGAGGGGGTGGATTTGTATGAAAATTTGTCATGAGCCTTTCTTGAGAGTTGTATCATGCCATTTATCTCCGCTTTGTCCGGGGTTTATTGTGAGTGTACCATCGCAGTGGTCTTGCATTAACTGCTATCTCTTGAGATAATTTTGCGTTATTACGGTGAGATTTTCCCGTTTTATGGACGTTGAAGTGCTCACTATATCTCCTTCTTACTCGGTGGTACAGAAGTGAAACGAAAAATAAAAAAATTATGCTTTAATAAAATACGAATAAGAAAACATGATGTAAGAAAATATTGTTTATTTTATTGCAGTGAATGGCGAGACGACCATGCCGTTCGCTTGATGGTAAGCGAAAAGACCGCTCATGAAGAGTAGGAAAACCAAACAACACCTTAAATTACAACGCAATGCTTGGCATTCCACTGCGCTCGTTATCCTGACACATAAGATGTAAAGTCTCAATATGTCCAGTAGTTAGGCTGGCTACAACGTCGATCAAACCTAAACACAACAGTGCATCCACACATATGAGTCTCTCATGTATACCAGTAAATGTATAGTTAGTTAAGGTCGTAAAAAGGATTCAGGCGCTTCAAACTTGGACTCTGTGGATATTTTTGAGACCTATGTTCAGCAGTAGACTGAAGAGGGAGACAGAGAGAAAACCATATGATCTACATCCCCTTATGGTTACTACTCAGGGTAAGTTTAAGAGAATTTCAAGTATCATAAAGAATAAATCTATCACCGCACTGACCCGGTGCGTTATTTCGATGGTAACTTGTTTCACATTGTGGATAGTTCAGCGTCGGAAATTGCATTTAGAGGCTTCTAAGTTGATCCTACAACCGGATATAACAAATTGCAACTATCGAGACCTAAATTTAGTTATGAATGCAGTAGAAGATATTTTCAAATTTTTTTTTTAATTCTTTTTTTGGACTGTACAGAGATATTATTAGAAACAGGTAACTATTTTGGTAACAGACAACCATGGGATGGGTATATTAATAGAAGAATGGTAATGTTTTTCTTATTAATAATATACATATCATCACTATCATATTAACACAAAACACTGTATAATATTATAATGTTAAAACAGCGACAGTAAAAAGAAACAAAACCCAAAACTGACCTGAGTAATTGTCACGATTATCTCTAAATCCTAGTTTTAATTGTGACAACATAAAATAGGAAATTGAATTGTCTAGTTTTTATAAAACTTAATTAACGTTTACGGAAGGCATGAAAAAAGTAATAGGACGTAACTAGCCGGTAATTAGGTCTGGCGGGAAACGCAGTACGGCGGCCATCTTGTTAACGTCAAGGCATTAGGCAGAGGTCTATCTTGAAACTTATTTATATAATAGGTAAAAGCGGCTTTTTTAAACTATACAGACAATGACTGGTAATAATGTGATCGTAATGAATATAAAAATTCAATATCACGCTTACTTACCCTTTACTGGTGGTAGGTCTCTCATAATATGTGAGAGGTCGTTTGGGTCGGTACCACCGTAATGTTTATTTCGTGTAAATGCACTGTTGTGTTTCGGATTGAAGGACATTGTAGCCAGAGTAACTACTGGACATATTGAGACTTAACAACTTATGTCTCAGGATGGCGACAGCGGAATACCAAACATTGCTTTGTACTTCGAGGCGTTGTTTCGTTTTGCTACTGGTCATGAGCGGTCGTCTCGCCACTCAGAGCAATAAAAAAAACGCACACGTATAAATTTTACCTACGCCCTAAAATTCCAAAACGGTATAAAGCGAAAATGGATTTAATATCAAAAGTTATTATCAGGAATACGTTAAAAGCTGATTCGTTGAGTCCGCGCTGCGTTCCCACTCCGCCACAGATTGGGCGGAAAATTCGCTGATCCTGTTCATGATAAGATGTCGGCTACACTCCATTGAATATTAACTGTATTTTTTCTGAAAAATCTTTCCTCGAGATACGGCTTGACGATCAAAGTTTTTTGAGGACGGTGCGTATTTGAAAATTCCTGTATCGATGGTTGTGTCTTTTTTATTTTTGTCTTTGTAAAGTATTGGTAACTCATAACAGCTAACTTTAAGTCATATTAAAAACATAACTTGGCTCAAGAAATTATAAATATCGACAATGTTAAGAATATTATTAATATAGATGTTTGCGTAACTTGATATAAAACACGAACTTAAAATTATACGAGGTTAGTCATGACGGTATATAATCAGCATCATAATGAACAACTTTTACTCCGGAGCCAACACTAAAATCGCTGAAAAAAAGTCAACTGTTCCGTACACAAAAATAATAAATCACAAACAATTCTTTAAATCTGCAAAATGTTGCATAATTATGAGTTTAGCATCCCTCTTTCGGTTTTATGTATCTTTCATGACTAACATAGTATATGTCCTGTCCTGTCTAACAAAATTCGCTGCTCCGATCTCCTACATAAACTCTCTTTTAACGTTCCAATCAAATCTAGAAGGTTCAATTACCCAATTCATATACCGCATTGCTCATCAAATTATAGAATTAACTCATATATGGTGCGAGCGAGCAAACACTTCAATGAAATTTGTAAAGAACTGGACTTCGATCCGTATATAGGGCAGGTGTCGACACTTAGGAGGAAGCTGAATCTTTCTTTCTTCAAATAATCTCTTTGGCTGTGTGTGTATTATTATTATTATTCTCTTCATGTTTATATTGTTATTCACTTGGTTTCTTTGTCAGTATGATTTTTTTATCTCTGTTTTTGATTAACTTTCATTGTAAATTGCTGCTATCTGATTCGTAACAGTGAAAATCTATAATTGGGTTTCTGTTAACTTAAAAGAAATGTATACTTTATTTGTAGCTGTTGATTTTCCAAATAAAATAAAATAAAATAAAAATAAAATATGCGATATTTGATTCCATGATGTTTTATTGGAAAAATAAATATTTAATGCAAAGCTGAATATATTCTTCCGTATATGTACTGGCAATGCATTGGTTTTTTAAAGTTAATACAAATAAATTTGATTAGGTACATAAAATACTTTATTCATGTTTTTTTTATATTATAGGGGGCAAACGAGCATGCGGTTCACCTGATGGTAAGTGAACACCGCTGCCCATGAACATCTGCAGCACCATAGGGCATGGAGATGCGTTGCCGGCCTTTGAGGTGGGAATACGCTCGTTTTTGAAGGTTCCACAGATTTGTAGTACGTGGGAGAAAGTGTCGGGAAAAACGTACTGTGGTAGATTTCCAATTGTATTAACAAAATCGATTTTACATTAGAAGTTCATTTCCCGCATCATGTAGTAACATATAACGTTGACGTGTCTACATCTCCAGATATCCTGAGACATGTTCCTTGATGCTATCTCACGTACTCGCGCGTGCCTTAGCAACCAGCCTAGTGTTTACATTACTTTATTACTCCTGTTTTATGATAGCTTAGTATTCATACTTTATACTAAAGTTATATATTTATGAATTATTAAGATCTGGAAGGTAAGGGAGGCCTTTGAGCTGAAGTGAACGACTTTGGCCAATTACTGGTTGAAAATATAATAAGATATTGATTACTCTACTCTATCATGTGGAAACATGCATATTAAATACCCCGAGACATGTTCCTGGACGCTCTCTCATTTACGTGTACGTCACGCAACCAGCTTACTGTTGATGATTCGGCTGCACCAGTTCGAGATTTCAAAATAATTTTTGGTTTGGTTAAAAGAGCCTTGTTATTGGTCTTTATAGCTACAATACAAACATATTGGTTCAGCAGTGATACCATTGTCTTACACAAAATCAACGTAAAGTTATATTGTTGCATCTTCTAAAATGAGTGATACATTCGAAGATTCTGGTTGTCGGAAACAAGAATCATAATTGCTGCAACAAGTCTCCTGAAATTTGCAGCACTTTGCATGAAACTTAATCACTACATAGTATAAAACAAAGTCGCTTTCTCTGTCCCTATGTCCCTTTGTATGAACGGATTTTGATGCATTTTTTTTTAATAGATAGAGTAATTAAAGAGGAAGGTTTACATGTATAATTACATCCATTAAATAGTTTATATGTATAATACGTACATATTATTTTACAGAAATCTATTTGTGCCGGGCGAAGCTGGGCCGGGCCGCTAGTATAATTATATAGCATTACTATAGCAGCCTTATATATTTCATCCTGCGAGACAAAATGTTCCAAGCTAAATCCACATCTTCAGGTATTATAATTCAACCGTTTTAAACTTTAAGAATGTCGTAAAACATCCCTAGACTGATCTCGGGGATGTACATTATTAAAATCTTTCAAAACTTTGTATGCAAGACTTACTTAAGTTTTTATGAGCTATTAATAAGTTTAGGTTATACTGGGTATATCCAGACTGCTACTGAAAACGAAGCTGGGTAGTTTTAGTGACTTCAGACAAAATGAAACTATTTTTTTTAAATTTGATTTAATTTTTTGCCTGTCGTCGTATTTGAGTGGTATAAATAGTTTTTGACTAAAATAAAAATGTTTTATTTCTAAAGACGCTATGCTACACTAGCGTTTATATTATTATTTTAGTAAAAACTATCAATTTACCACCCAGACATGATGATATTTAAAACTTCACAAAAAATTGTGGCATTTTATTGCGAATTTTTATTTGTATTGCGTCTGTAGACACTAAAACTACCTGCCGGCTTCGTTTTCGGTGGCAGTCTTGATATACTCTGTATAGATATAGAGAAAAATTCACTTTAAGTTGGAAGATAAGTTATGTAAGTGATATAATCAGGCTATAAAGTTACTTTAAGGTTAATAAATAAATTTAACGAACGAATAGATTTGCCGGATTTATCTCAACATTCGATTTCCTTCATGAAAATCGCGATCAAATAAAATAGAGAACGATTATTTGCTACTGTAGCGTTCAATAGTAAAAAAGTTTTAGATAAACTGCAAATATTTTTCAACGTTTGACGATTTTAATAATGGCAAAGTCATTTATGTGATTAATGACCATTTAGTAGTGATTCACTAAAACATTATATTAAATATTATATTCAGAATAATAAACAAGAGAGTGTAAGAGAATTCAACTGGCACCATCCGAGACCTAAGTCGACATTAATTCACATATAAAAATGTACAAAACACTATTTATATTTTCACTATTTACACTCTTTTTTTTGTTTAATTACTTATATCACTAACTTTATATTTTTCTTACCATTAGGGTTAGTTTTTGGATATTGATTTCCACATTTACTATTGTAGCCTTTGATCATCATTTCAGATTTAAGTTTGTAAATTTTCTCTCTGTCTGCACATATCAGCATACTAGCAAGGTATAGATGGGAACCTTTTATTGGTCTTATTTATTGTAATTAATAGTAGAATAAGATACACATTGTAAACGCCGTTGGTTTCTTAAATAAATAAAATAAAATAACATTATTTATTTATATATGCATTATTGTACACCAAAATAAAAGACGCATACAAAATACTTAAAAATTAAAGGCATGGTTACAATAGGCGGCCTTATCGCTAGCTGCGATCTCTTCCAGGCAACCTTTGGATGGACTGGATTATTGTTAAATTGAAATATAGGGTAGACATTACTTACATTACTTATTCGCGTAGCACCCTATTATTGAATGGACACTTTTCCTAGTCGCTGTGTGCAGTATCCTACGAAAGAAGCTTTGTCGACCAACCGACGGGACACTAACTATTGTAGTAACGTTGTGTCAAACGATAAACAAATGACGATCAGTAGTTTCATCCATGTTTCATCTACAGATCAGTATTTAAAGACATAGTTTTATCATGCGTTCAAAAATGCGAGTACCCAACGTAGAAATTATTCTAAAACTGTCCTCAAGGGATAACTAGGAATAATTTTGTATTTATATCAAGGTACCGCCTTGATATTCTCCAATCACAATCTGTTCCGTAATTTTGATATTCCAAAGAAACTCTTGGGCGGAATCAATTTTCCACGAATTAAAAGATGAGAATGCTTATATAGAATGTAATCTTTGAAAACCTTTTCCTCACTAAAATGAGTTTCAAACATTTTTCATAACTCATGTAAATTTAAATTTATTATATTCCTATGAAATATATAAAACAAACAAGTTTAAAACGGTTATTATCAAGATCAAGTTCAGTGTTTGGCAAGAAACCCAAATTGAGGGAGATAATTGCAATAAGCACTGTTTAAAATCTCACCTGTTAACCAGACGAGCACTGAGGCTACTGCGCATGTCGTGTTTGTGAATGTCGGGACAGTACCGTGTCGGCAACGTTACGGCGAGCACACGTCACGTCGCCAGCACCCCACTCGAAACATATTCGCGAATCGAAAACCATTTCTTGAATAAAACCTCCTTGCAAATATAATTTAAATTTCGAAATCAGAATCGGAATTGCTTATTTGTCATTTGTTTTATCCAGTAAATTCAAGTGCTTGGTGGACTGAACATGCGTTTTGGAATTTAAATTCGGAACATTTTGGAATTGGGATTTTGGAATTGGAATTAAATTTTCGAAGTAAAGATGTGGTGGATACTGCGACGCGCTCGCCTCACTGGCGCTTCCCTTTTCAGCCAGGTGTCGGGAACCAACAATAACAACAACACCAAAACAGGTATTTATTTATAATTGAAGGAATATAAAAAAGAAGTCGCAGGATAAAAATTACATTTGCATTGATCGTATTCGTATATTCTTTACTGAAATGTGTACTAATCACAGATAGCTCACCAATAACACTTTGCAATATTGTTCTCTTCAAATTATATTTTTATTTAAATTTGTTATATGTTTAAATTATTTTCCTATTTAATTAAATAAAATACATTTTTTATATCTAAGATATAATAATTTCAAAGTTTCATCATCGTTATCATCATAGTCATAATAACAGAAAGCTTCCAACAGTCCAGTACTACATACCTTAAATTTTTTTTTAATATCACACCTCTGAATCTCTTTACAGCTTTTCGAATACACCCCTTTGCGAAAATCATATTTATATTTATTAAAGTGTTGAATAGAAAGCTACTGTACCGAATTCATAATAAACAAATTTCGCTTGTTCGAGCAGTATTGAAATTAATTACAAAACTAATCAGCCTTCGCATCTGAGTCCCGCCTTCAATGAAGACAAATATTTTGGACTCACAATAAATATTCTACTTAGTCTTCCTTTAAAAACTCAAGATTAGAGAAAGCTGTATTTTTAATTTGACATATTTTAAAATTCATTACACAAAATCGTTTCTTAGATTTATGCGAATGATACATATTGAAATAAAACTATTATTTGCGGATTTTATCGTGGATTTGGTTTACTATTTAAATTCTTAACTTCCAGACCGATTACTTTACAGCTTTTGTGGTCACGGAGCGGACTTTGTTTCAGAAATAACACATATACAAAATTGAAAATTATATAAAAAACATTATAGTTTTTCGAATCACTTTCATTTACCATAATGTTTGTATAAAGCGGTACATATTGTAAATTGTCACAAAAATATTTATTCGCATAACTTTGAGACGTAAATAAAATGCGAAAGCGTAATTTGAGCGGGAATTTTTCTATAGACGTGGGAATAAAGAAAGTATTCTGTTTTAATATTTGTCGAGTCTCGGTTGTATTTTTACCGCTTAAAGTATTTCTTACTGCATAACTTTATAAAGATTTCCACGAAACAGAAATGAAAAAATAAATTCTTTAACATAAAAGTGCTTTTACCGCTTAGAAAAGGATTAAAGAATTGCTTTAAATAAATATACATTTCGCTGAAATTTATTTTGCGGCTCAAATATGAGTTTCGGTTCTCAGGTCGAGCTAACAACTTTGTATGAGTTGTAAAATAAAAAAAAAATCACGCATCTTCTGGTACTACAATTCTTCCCTGTGGCTATAGGCTTAACATCTTTATATGCCCTTATGGACAATAAACATGACCTCACATATTTGGGGATTAAAGAAAATAAAAAAATAATATAATTCTCGTCAAAAATTATAAAAACATTTCTTCAATGCGATGGATATTTCTCGTAATACAACGCCTAGAGAATTCTAAAGCGGCTTATGATTGTTGCCTCTCGACAATCAAGGCCGTCGGCTTACGAGAACCCCGAAAGGATGTATCCAACTGTCATTCTTAAACCCTTTGAGCCTCTTCTGAATGAAACATAGTATGTAGGCTTATTAAAAATTAACGCGGTGTAATGTATAAAACATTTAGACTCGTTTTTACGCGTGGGAATCTTTTTAATACTTTATTTCGAGAGTCTGAACTGTCATGTTACAAATGTAAATGATCAAAAGATTAGTTTGTTTTACATTGCAATTTAAATAACATTAAGCGTTTAATCCAATTTAGTAATTCTGAAGCAAAATAATTTTAAACCTTTTTAATCTGACATTTCAAACAAACTAAAACGCAACTAAAGGTACTATTGTAGCTAAGTATTCAAACCATTACGGCATTACAGTGGAAACGGAATATACACAATGCAATAAGCCAGGCGATATATTTGCGGAGGTTAATACCATCGCTTTGGATCTTTACCACCATTGAATCGAGAAGTCTTGAGGAAGCGAATTGAGGAATTGAATTGACAATCATCATTGACGACAGACATCTCATCTCTCTACTCTAAACTCTCATATCTCCAAACAGCAAAGTCAGTAGTTTTGATAATTATAGTGTAAATTGTACAGTACAATAAACTAATAAATAAATACCTACACCCAACAGTCCTGACCCCACGCCAAGATCAAGTCTTGTGTCGTTGGTATCAGGAACTACGAGAGACTTCGGTCTCACACGCAGACACAAATGCTTGTGGTTCACACAAAAGTTTGTCTCGGTGCGGGGGTCGAGCCTGCAACTTCTCGTTTTACAGAAGTTTTTTCTCGTTATAAAGAAGAAACGTTGAATATTTACGTACATAAATGGCGTTAAAGAAATGATGGGCTTAGTGAAACATGCACGTGTTACAAGACAATGAACAACAGGAAAAAATAGAAAGGGGAAATGCTCCGCCTCAGCTTTCGTGGCGCAGTTGGATAGACGCCGCCCGTGGAACGTGAGGCCGCGGATTCGATCCCCGTACCGAAACAAATGTTTGTGTGATCCACTCGTATTTGTTTAGGGTCATTCATTTGTCAGATCGAAAAGTCTTTCGTAGTTTCTCATACCCACGATACAAGCCTCGATCTAATCGTGAGGTTAGGACTGTGTGACTTTTGGGTATATTTATTAACTAGCTATACCCGCGACTTCATCTGCGTGAAATTTAACAAAAAAGTTTTATTTTGTTTTTTTTTTAATAATTATTTTATTCTAAAATAAATAATGCCTAAGTTACTCCTTATTATATCAGCTACCTGACAATAAAAGTCCCGTCAAAATCGGTCCAGCCATTTCAGAGATTATCCAAACAGACAGACAAAAAAATCTAAGATAATGTTCGTTATAGGTATCGTGTGTATAACGATATCTAGTTGGAGATTTTCTTTAATTTTTACTTTACAAACCGACACTTCAATTTTATTTATATGTATAGACTAGCTGTACCCGCGAATTCGTCCGCGTGGAATTTAACAAAAACTTTATTTTTTTCCTAAAATACTAAAAGAACTTTTTGAAAATAAATGTAGCCTAAGTTACTCTTTATTATATCAGCTACCTGACAGTAAAAGTCTCGTCAAAATCGGTCCAGCGATTTCAAAGATTAGCCGGAACAAACAGACAGACAGACAGATAAAAAAAAACTTAGGTCATTTTCGTTATATATACGGTATCGTGTAGATAACGATATGTAGTTGGTCATTTTTTTTATTTTCACTTTACAAACAGACACTTCAATTTTATTTATATGTATAGATAAAGCCCAAGATTATTATATGAAGTCATAACCTTCACCCACAACTAATATGTAACAATTTGGAATAATTTAAATCCCTGTAATATTTGAATCAGGTCGGCGTATCGTAATTGTCTATTTCTATTTGAATTATTTACAGTTTAAATGTTAGTTGGGAATTTAAAACTTGTATTGGTCGGTAACCATGAACCAGTTTCATGCCCTAGTTAATAGTTATCCATCTATATCGTGTAACAAAATGCCAGCCTAAAAGCAAAATTCAAAATTTACTGATACATTTTAAAGGGATTAGGAACGGCCTTGTTTAAGCAGGTCAATATTAAGCTAAAAAGCCTACCGCTGGGTCCTTCCTAAGCTTTTCACTCTCTCTCCCTCTCTTTTTTTGTCTTTCTGTCTATCTTTCTTTTAAGCTACAGGAAATCCACGCCTGAAAACAGGCCTCTCCTAAGGACCTCCACATTGACCTGTTGTGGTCGGCCTTTATCCAGCGACTTCTAGCGACCATAATCAGGTCGTCCGTCGACCTTGTGGGTGGGCTTCCGACCATTATAATTTTAAAAGAGTATTGATTCTTATTTTAATAAGTAAAAGACTCTTTAAGCCTAGATCAACATGTCAATCATTTTAGCTCCTGGCTAATAAGAGTTGCTTAATAGGTAAGTTATATAGTTGCATTATATTATAGTAGTAGGTAAGTGCGTGGTGGCCTGTTGGTAAACAGACTAGACGCGGCTGCCCACATGATCACGGTGGCCGCGGGTTCGAATCCCAGGGCACACCTCTGACTTTTCGGAGTCATGTGTGTATTGATAGGCAATCACCATGCACTAAAACGGTGAAGGAAAAAATCGTGAGAAAACCTGCATACCATAGCGATTTATAAGAATGTCTATGGTATGTAAGTCCGCCAACCCGCACTTGGCCAGCGTGGTGGACTATATGGCCTAACCACTCTCAATCGCACTGTCAATTGTGGAGGAGGAGGCCCGTGCCCTGCAGTGGGACGTATATGGGCTGATACAGAATACGCAAGTTGGCAACATGATCTTATAAACCTCTTCTGTTATAGCAATTAAACAGCGGACTAATGAACTCTTCAAAGACATGGAGACATACAAAATTATCATATGATTACCATATACGTTTTAGATCCACATTAATCCGACAAAGGTAGACATTATGCAACAACACGCTTGCATATTGAATAATGATACAACTGTGTCTAGTATGCATGGGATATGGATTTCTAATTTGCTCTGGTTATGCTGAATTATTTATTTTCATCCACATTACTGGTGGTAGGTCTCTCGTATGTGAGAGGCCGTCAGGGTAGGTACCACTGCAATGGCTATTTCTCCCGCCAAACAGCAGTGTAAATGCACTGTTGTATTCCTCTTTAAAGCACATTGTAGCCAGAGTAATTACTAGACATATTGAGACTTAACATCTTATATCTCAGAATGACGAGTGCATGGAATGTCAAGCATTGATTGGTGTTGTTTGGTTTTGCTACTCTACATGAGCGGTTGTTTCGCTTAACATCAGGCGAATGGCATTTAAACACCACACACACACCCTTTGTTTTTGAGGTTCATAATATGAATTCGATAAGATGTTATGCTAAGGAAGTAGTCTCTTAGTCTCTTATTTCTTCTTAGTTCACATGAATGCATTGCTTCAAATTAATAAACTACTAATTAGTGTGATTATCATCTTATGTCGGTAGATAATAGATATCACAGCATTTTCTATCATATTGTACTATACTTTGTCGTGAAAATATAAATAAGTAATAATTGAGGTCAAATGAAAGAGGTTTCAGTGCACCACAATGTCATCGACAGAGCAGCGACGGATCTCGCTTGTTTTACTCTTTTTAAATCCTCAATCGATACACATAAAATTTAAAACACAGTCTTTGAAAAGAATATCTCGTAAAAGTGAACCGCTCTCGGAGGATTGTCGATAAAATTCACGCCAAGCCGAAGAAACGGCAACACTTAAATATTCTCATATTCTGCGAAGATATGAAAATGTACCTCGAAGGTACGTTCAACAATGGTTCAGGAGCGAACGTTATTTGACGTACACTCGTCTATAAATCTCCCGTTGGAATTTCATTTCTGTGGATACCGAGGCTTTGTGGAATCGCTTCATGTTTGCAATCCTTGCAGGTATTCGATGGATTCTTCGACGGCTGTAAATCGTCGTCTTTGAAGTGTTAGCAATATGAAAATTAAAGGAGCGTGAAGTAGAAGTAATTGAACACGTTTTGGCGTTCAAATGGCGAGTTAAGCATTTCATTTGCCTGATGGTAGGCGATAAAACCCCCTTTGGACCATAACAAAACCAAAGAACACCATAAATTACATAGCGATGCTTGGCATTCCGCTGTGCTCGCCATCTTGAGACATACGATGTTAAGTCTCAATACGTCCAGTAATTACTCGGGCTACAACGTCTTTCAAACCAGAACACAACAGTGCATTTACATACTGCTGTTTAGCGGGAGAAATAGACATTACGGAGGTACCTTCCCAATAGGCTGCTCACTTATGAGAGACCTACCACCATTGAAGGTTACACAACAAGGGTACACGTTCCGAAGCGGTGGTAGCAGAAAAGAACGATACAAAAGATTTTGTGAAAGACTATTTGAATAAAGAATATTTTGATTTTGATTTTGAGGTATCACCACCTTCGCTCGGTATATATTATCGTCACGAATGAATGGAGAAACTGTATCTTGTCATTGTACTACCTGTCGAACAATTTGCACTGACCATTAGATGTAGTACCAATAGAGGTTCATTGCCTTTATAGGCTGCTGACCCGCCTGATGGTAAGCGGCTACCGCTCGTCATGGACTTTTGCAGTGCCAGGGGATCAGCACAACGAAGTAGCTGCTTACTTTAAGAAATAAGGATTGAACTACTACGGATCTCGTAGTATTCTATCGTCATGACTTTGAGTTGCTTCATAACGTTTCTTTCGACAACACAGTCTTGATATAACTGTGATAAAATTAAAGTTTAAAAAACTAAAACATAATTGATATTTAAGATTAAAAAAGGGAATAAAATACATATATTTTCTTGCTATAAAGCGTGGGATGCTGGAGGATAAGTAATTGTTGTAAGCACCCCACGCTGTATACCAATACAATGTATGTTACTCCATTTGATAATCATTATTAACAATTATTTTTTATTTCGGGTCAATCCGACGTTTTGAAGTGAAAGAAAATTGACTTCAAAGATTCCGTTTCATTCATACATACCTACATACATACAGGCGAAGTTAATAAAAAGGTATTAAAAATATGCTTAACGTCGACTGTAATTATACATTAAAACAAAACCAAAACAACCGATTGTCTGCATTAAATTTTTGCATGGATGCTCGTTCATCCTATCACGTATTCAATCTCTCCGATTGCTTTTTGCATTAAGTAATTTTTGCATCCATACAAAATCGAACGACAAAAACGGCTGATTTGCATATCCATTATGCAAGCATTGCTCGTGTGTGGACTAGTGCCAACTCCGCTGCTGTTGTGAAGATATCGTTTCATTTTGCTCGGTCACGTGGTTCTTAAGTTGGAGTTATTTATAAAGAGCTGATAGACTTGACGTTTTTGTATATTTATACTACGACTGTATTGTATCCTCTTAGCACATTTTTCGCAGGCAAGAATAAAATATATAGACATAAATAAACTCACGCCTTTTTTCTTGAAGGGATAGGCAGAGCTACAACCATGACACCCATGTTTCGTCGTGTATTTTCCATCCCACGACGTGATAGGGGCGAGCCTATAATATAGTCCACCTGTAATATCGTCTACGATATTATGTTGCCAAAAATGGTGTTGTCAAATAATAAAAATAGTTTTCCTCTTTTTACATTACAGCCTCCGTGGCACAGTTGGTTAGACTTCGGCTGTGAAACGAGAGGGCGCGCGTTGAATCTCCGCACCCAGACAAATATTTGTGTGAACCACAGGTATTTGTTTCGGGTCTGGGTGTTTGTGAGACCGTAAAGTCTCTTGTAGTTTCTGATTCCCACGAACACAATACATATTTTTTTATTATTTATTTTATTTTATCACATTGGACATATTAATACTAATATTACGAGTATAAATGCTTATTGTTAACATTGATACGAAAATGATGTCACACTATGTTTAAACAGATATTTTTACTTTTATTTGTAGTTTTTAATATCGCCTCACACCAATAGATGATATGTATGTGACTTATAAGAGATTTATTGCATCATTTTATGTAAGCTTTAAGGCGCTCTGAGTATTTCTCGGAAGCCATGAATACGGATTATGAATGAATATAGATTAGACTAAGATGGTATATTTCATGCCTTTCGAGTAAAAGTATGATTTAGTTTTCCGCGGTTGTGCTTAAATTTTAGTTTGCCGCGCTAGTGCAATGAGGGTTGCTGGACAGATACATTTTAATAATTAGCAAGTTTAGTGTCATAATTATGAAGTTAATTTCTGAGTTTTTGCTTAGACCGTTGGTTCGCCAAATAGCATTTGAAAATGCATTTTAACCGTTAATTTTGCACTACTCTTTTTTAAAATGTGCAGAAACCTAATCATGTAATTCAGCACTGGTTAGACTTCTCGAAATATGTGAGGTGAAATTTAACCATAAATATGTTTACCCTTTTAAATAATAAGAAATGATACCTGTCAAATTATTATTCCCTTCCTGATTTCTTTTTAATGCAGTGAATGGTGAGACGAGCTCGTCATCCGCCTGATGTTAACCGATTCGACCACTCATGGACAGTAGCTGAACCAATCAAAACCATGAATTACAAAGCGATGCTTGGCATTCTACTGCGCTCGCCACTCTAAGTCATAAGACGGGAGGTCTCAATATATCCAGTAGTTACTCTGGCTACAATATCCTTCACATCGGAACATAACACCGCCGTTTGGCGAGATAAATAGACATTACGGTAGTTGAAAAGGGCCTTTGATTCCTAGGATAATAGTTACGCTTCTTTATACGTCTCCAGGAATTGTAGTAAAATTCTAAGTCTCTAACTTAGTGTTAATACTAATCCGGTTAGGGTGTCGAGTATCGTGAAATACGATGCGGTGTCAAGGTTACCGTGACTCGCGATCAATGTTTCCTAATGTGGATTTAAAACGGAACGAATAAAGCGGTTTCTGTGCGGTTTGTCTACGAGTTTCAGTTGGGCAAAGTCAATAATTATGTAGCATCTGATTATAATATAGAGCATAATACGCATCTTAATTCAAATAAATAGTAACGATTAAATATATTATGATTATGATTGAGAATACAGATAATTTTGTAATTATTACAAAAACAAAATAAATTATTTATTTATATTATGATTTTGAGCTGACTCAAGGACTGATCATGGTCATGATGTTGAGGACACAACAACAACACTTTTAGAAGTTAGAACACTGATGTTCTAACTTCTAAAAGTGTTGTTGTTGTGTCCTCAACTATTCTAAGAGGATTTTACTGAAGAAAACGTATAAGGTGAATCGCCTCTTAAATGTAAAGCTTTAGTTTCCCGGGCGGGCAAAAATGTGACTTCTAAGTATGATTTACTGACAGTTTAAAATATCTAGAAAACGCTACCTAAGTTATTGCATATCGTTGTGCCATATTTTCTTGATTTTTAAACATTTTGGATAATAATATCTGCATTTAAAGCTAATTTTATTTTTGCTTATGCCCTTTCGATTCCCAACTGTTTCTCTATTTCCAAAAATATTTAATTAGTCCGATATTACCCTTTGTAATATATTATCCTATGAACAAAGAGATTCACAATTTCTCATGATATGTTACTAAATAAATTGCTATAATTAATAAGCATTATGCCCGTGTTTGTCCGCGATATTAATATTAATAAAATTGGATATTAATTTTCTACGTTTTAATAATTAATTATGACAAAGGCATTCTTTTGTTTAAACTTCCTTTGTGGAGTTCTGCGACTTCAAAGGTATTGTAAAAGTGGAATTGTATTTTCTTTTTTTGTGAGAGCGGTAAATGCTTTAGACGACTTTTAGAACAATAGGTCTAACGATGTGTCTTATGGGTATGTCTTGTTGACTTATTATCAGCACATATACGTCCCACAGTAGGGCAGGGGCCACATTTCCGCATCGTGACTACAGGACGCAACACATCAAACAGATATTTTTTTAAGATGCATTCGCTGTATCAGCAACGATCGGATTTGCTTGGATTGTCATTCAGAGCATCGGCATAGGCATTGCCGACGGGTAGATTCGTTCTATTCAAACTTGACCCCAAATTTAGATGAATAACATTCAAATATTTTAAAGTACTGCTAGTAGGTCTTTCATATGTGAGAGGCCCGCCAAACAGTAGTTTAAATGCACTTTTATGTTCCCGTTTAAAGAACATTGTAGCTAGAGAAACTACTAGACATATTGAGACTTAACATGATATGTGTCAGGATGACGAGCGCAGTGGAATGCCAATCATTGATTGTAATTCAATGTGATGTTTGGTTTTGCTACTGGCCATGAGCGGTCGTATCGCTTAACATCAGGCGAATAGCATCCTCGTCTCGCTATTCTTTGCTATAAAAGTAAAGGTAAGGTAAGTAACGGTATCCAAGCTGCAATCGCAATCACACCAATTAGCCGTGGTACTTTACTTTGTTAATATTGTTTCAGGTACGTACTTCGAACTTTGACGGCTATACTGGCGATTTGTTGCACCAGTTTGTGAAGTATTGAGGTAAGTAATATGGTCATAAATGTATTATAATCTTAGAGATGTGATATTTTTTCTAGGAACAATCTAAAACTGCTGTGTAGAGAAAGAATTTATGACTATCCGTGCTAATATTATATTGATTTAACGTGTACTCATTTAACACCATACAGTAATTTAGCAGAAACTTTTTCAATATTCTAAGGTTAAGCTGTTCATTTTCACTAGCTTTTAGGCCTTTGTTTGTTGAAATGGCAATTATTCTCATGAGCTTATGCTAGTCCACTGTTAAACTAAGTAGTACATTTAAATCTTAAAATATAATATTTATAACCCACGAAATGATCATTAATTGACGATAAGCGGCGTAACCATTTGTGACCTTGTGATTTGTTTGTTGTTGTGTGTTGTGTGATAAATAATATATGTATATGTATATCTGTATAATATGTTGTTATTGCAATGAATAACAAGATGAACATGCCATTCGCGAGATAGTAAGCGATACGATCGCTCCTGAACGGTGGCAAAACCAAACAATACCATGATTTATACGAGAAATACATTGAATTACAAAGCAATGCATGGCATTTCACTAAGCTCGCCATCCTGAGACATAAGACGTTAAGTCTCAATATGTACAGTATTTACTCTGGCTACAATGTCCTCCACACCGAAACATAACAGATTATGGGAAATATAATAATTTTAATTTAACAAGAGGTATTTTATCATGCGGGCGTCCAACATTTCGCTTGTCTGTACGTGGCCTCCACTCTAGAACCTTCTTTAGTACCTATTTAATTAAATATATTTGTTGAACCGAATACACCCCTGAGAGGATAAGCACAGCTGCACAAGTTCCAACTACAGTTTGTAAACTTATTAACGATCCATATAATACAGAACGAGCCTATCGCTACTCCAGCACTTTGAGCGCAGAAAAACTTTAAGCCTTTCATGTCTAAAGAATAACCCAAAGGGCATTGATAATTCCGGATCTAACCCTGGAGGTCAGTCTATAAATGCTTTTAATTTTAAGATCAATTAGATGGCTTTATTTATTAACATTGACTGCCTCAGTGGCGTAGTTGTGCTACGGTACAGTTACAAAGCTGAGGTCTCGGGTTCGAATCTCAGGTTGGACGTAGTGATATTGGATTCTCTATTCATTATCAGCCCAGAGTCAGGAATTTGTGCCCGATATGGCGATAGGCTCGCCCTCTATCACTTCTTGGGACGGAACATACAAGGTCAAATATGGGTGTCCTGGCACCTCTACCTATCCCTTCTGACAAAGGCGTGAGTTTATGTATTTATATATGTATTTATTTAAATAAAAGACTATTAAGATATGGTTATTCATAAAATGTATGTTATTTTTATTGATATAAATGTCGAGACGCGCACACCGTTCAACTGATGGTAAGCGATACGACCGCTCATATATAGTGGCAAAGCCAAATAATACCTTGAATTACAAAGCAATGCTTGGCAATCCACTGCGCTCGCCATCCTGACACGTAAGATGTTAGGTCTCAATATGCCCAGTAGTGACTCTGGCTACAATGTCATTCACACCAAAACACAACAGTGCATTTACACTTCTATTTGGCGGGAGAAATAGACATTGCGGTGGCACCTATCCAGGCGGCCTCTCACATATGAGAGACCTACCACCAGTAAAGTTTCATATAGATTTTTCGTCCCTGGTAACTTCAAGAGCGTTTGATTTGAAAGTAAATTATACAATAGCTTCTAACAATACGAGTTGAACACAAGTTCTAGAGTTTTGATAAAGTTTACGTTACACTGGCGAAGTTTCGATAAACTCAGATTAAAATGTAGCTGAGAGGATATTCTGACATTTGATACTAGTACTCACTGAGTACTTATCTTTAGTTTATAACTGATAGAAAAGCAGGTTATTTATACTGAGGTCAGTTTATTTTAGATCAGTTTGTTATGAAAAGGTTTATTTTGGTTAAACAAGGATTAAATGTATCAAATATATTTGTGAACAAAATTATACACGAAAACACTTTATTAGCTATTTAATATAATTAAGTATACAAGGTATAGCCTTATAAATTCGATCTTCGCTAGAAATATACACAATACTAAATTGTTTATAATTTTTCTTCGACACGTTACGCATAGAATTCTTTATTTTAGCCTGAAGCTGTGTTCTCAAAAAAACGTTTTGTGTTACAAGTACGCAAAAGAGCCTTTAAGATTCTACGATAGTGCCGAAAGAAAATTTAATAGTGTTATTATGACAGAAAAGTTACATCGAAATGTTTTTCAATAAAAACAATACGTGTATGTACTATGTAAGTGTCTAAAGAATCAAATCAGCTCGTTTTTCTGCAATTTATAATTTGCTTAACTTTTCAGATACGAAACCGGTTCTGAACATCAATACTATTAAGTCTCAATATCCTACTGGATATTCAAACCAGAACACAACAGTGCATTTACACTGTTTGGCGGGAGATTTATAGTATAGAAACATAACTTAAATAATGAGTTAAACATTTATTTTTCAAATTTAATTTTTAGTTACAATTGACAACCTCCGTGGCGAAGTTGGTTAGACGCCGCCTGTGAAACGAGAGGCCGCGGGTTCGATCCCCGCACCGAGAGAAATGTTTGTGCGGTCCACAAATATTTCTTCCGGGTAGGGGTGTTTGTGAGACGAAAAGTCTCTCGCAGTTCCTAATACCCACGACACAAGACTCGATCTTAGTGTTGGGTCAGAACTATGTATGTGACTGTTGGGTGTTTATGTATAGATTATAGAAATTTCGCCACAGACCAATAAATTTTAAATGTCTTATAACTTCAAAATTGATCTCACATCAACAATGTTCCGTCAGACACAGTCGAATATCACGGAATGGTATTCCAGGGAAATTCCTACGAGTCATAAACCCGCAATTTCGCCTTCAACGTATTCCCTCGGGATTCTGCGCTTCCCAGCTATATTTCCCGGCTCATTGGTTCTACTGCTGGAAATCTAGAATTTTATAGTGTCGTAAAATGTGCCTCATGTTTTTGCTCGTGTGGTGTTTTTGAGATGTTCTGCTTGATCTTAATGTGTATGGAATGTAATATTTTATAATAGGTTATATTAATATAAATAAGTAATCCTTAAAATATATTAAAATATATTTTAAGGATTACTTACTTTGAAATAAAACTATTATTTACGGATTTTATCGCGGATTTGGTTTAATTTTACATTTTTTGAGTTCCCGACGTTTCGATTACTTTACAGCTTTCGTGGTCACGGGGCGGACTGAGGTATTAGACGTCCGCTGTGACTGTTACAATTCAACTACCCTTATTTTACAATTATTAATTTAAAAATTAATTTAAATAGCTAATCTGTATTTGCGATCCGATCTACGCAGAAGGAGCTCACAGTGTCTTGAGGTCTGGCAGTTGGTCTTTTGGGTTCCGATTTAATTAAATGTAGTATTGGATCCCATGCTTGTGCAAGCTTCAAGCCATCTTCTCTATTGAAATTTGGATGTTTTTTAATTTCAATAGCCTCGCGAAACATCCTGGGCAGGAAACGGTGTTCTTTAGCGAGGACTTGGGGCTGGTCAAAGCGGAGGTAATGCTTGGAGTCTTCTTCTATATGTTCAGCAACTGCAGACTTCGTTGAGCGTCGATGTTTGACGTCAGCTATATGTTCTTTCACGCGGGTCCCTATGCTTCGTTTTGTTTGACCTATGTAGGAGAGGCCACAGTCGCAATCTATTTTGTAAACTCCCGGTTCTTGCAAGGGTATATGGCACTTGACAGGTGGTAGAAATCGGCTAATCTTCTTGGGCGGCTTGAAATAGGTTTTTATAGAAGCACGCTTCAGGATGTCGCTAATCTTGTCCGTGACTCCTTTTATGTATGGCAAGATAACGGGGACTCGTTCAACTGTGGCTGGCTTCACTCGGTTTCTGTGACGGCGGCGTGGAATTTGGAGCTTGTTGTCTCGCAGTACTTGCTTGACGTGTTGCAGCTCAGTCGCCAGGTGTTCCTCGTCACAGATTCCTCGTGCTCTCTGAAACAAGGATTTACCCACGGTAGCTAACTGTTTTGGGTGGTGGTGAGAATCACCATTCAGATATTTATCAGTATGGGTCTTTTTCCGATACACAGTGTGACCTAGGGACTGATCAGGATTACGGATTACTAAGACATCTAAGAAAGCAAGAGATTTATTATGTTCTAACTCCATAGTGAATTGAATTTTATTGTTGATGGAGTTAAGGTGATTTAAAAATGCAGTTACTTGGTCAGATGGTAAAATTGTGAAAGTATCATCTACATACCGCTTGTAAAATCAGGGTGAGACTGGGGCTGTACTAAGGGCTGTCTCCTCGAAGTCCTCCATGAAAATATCGGCGACTACTGGAGATACAGGTGAGCCCATAGCAAAAAGAATCATCATGAATCCTGAAGCAATCATCAATGAATCATGAATCCCATCCTGAAGCGTGCTTCTATAAAAACCTATTTTAAGCCGCTCAAGAAGATTAGCCAATTTCTACCACCTGTCAAGTGCCATATACCCTTGCAAGAACCGGGAGTTTACAAAATAGATTGCGACTGTGGCCTCTCCCACATAGGTCAAACAAAACGAAGCATAGGGACCCGCGTGAAAGAACATATAGCTGACGTCAAACATCGACGCTCAACGAAGTCTGCAGTTGCTGAACATATAGAAGAAGGCTCCAAGCATTACCTCCGCTTTGACCAGCCCCAAGTCCTCGCTAAAGAACACCGTTTCCTGCCCAGGATGCTTCGCGATGCTATTGAAATTAAAAAACATCCAAATTTCAATAGAGAAGATGGCTTGAAGCTTGCACAAGCATGGGATCCAATACTACATTTAATTAAATCGGAACCCAAAAGACCAACTGCCAGACCTCAAGACACTGTGAGCTCCTTCTGCGTAAATCGGATCGCAAATACAGATTAGCTATTTAAATTAATTTTTAAATTAATAATTTTAAAATAAGGGTAGTTGAATTGTAACAGTCACAGCGGACGTCTAATACCTCAGTCCGCCCCGTGACCACGAAAGCTGTAAAGTAATCGAAACGTCGGGAACTCATAAAATGTAAAATTAAACCAAATCCGCGATAAAATCCGTAAATAATAGTTTTATTTCAATGTGTAACATTCGCGTAAATCTAAGAAACCATTATGATTACTTACTTTTAATGTACCACATACATAGTTTAAACGTGGTATTAAAAAAAGTCTTTATTTTAAAGCTGTTTCGGTCAATTAAAAAATATGCTTTTATATTCTTGTCACATTATAATCCAAATAAACAGCGTATCCTAATTTGAGTACGACTTTGGTACGTTGTTAAATTGCCTATTTGTATTGTATGTTTCTTTTATTTGTGTCATTTTAATATATTTGTGTGAAATGTTTTAAAACTTAAATCAAATTACATCCGAACATAAGATTTTTATTCCTGGAGTAATACTAACAACCTTTTCTCCAAGGCTGCGCTCTTCTTAGGAAGCTTGTTAAAGAACTATTTTAAATTTCAAATTTTATTCAGAACCAAGAAAACGAAAACTAAGGAACTTAATCAAATAACTATCAAGAAAAAGGAGCATTACGGTGTTATTTGTACGTATAATCGATGTCCTTATTACTTATAGTAACTTGTATTATGCAGGACAGTGAAGACATGGCATTCTTAACTTACAATACAGTTGTTACGAGTAAATAAAAAATAAAATTTAAAATTAGATATTGCATTAAAAAAAAAAGATTAAGATACAAACTATTTTAGAATATAATATAGTTGTGCCATAGAAATGTATTCGGTAAAAATATCTAGTGGTTATACCGTTTAATAATAGTTAATATTTTTTTATTAAGATTAATTATTAAGAAAAATGAACGGTACCGTACCACTCCTTCTGTTTCTGTATCCGTCTAACCTACGCAGTAACATTATCTTCGCTCTCACTTCACTAGGTTGTACTAGCACAATACGCAGAATTTGTCCCCGATTTTCGCTCTAGTATAATATTGTATGTATACTGTTTCTAGCCATATACATCACACTGAAGGGCACTAGCCTCCTCCACAATCAAGAGTACGATTTGGAATGGTTAGGCCATATAGTCCACCACGCTGGCCTAGTGCGGGTTGGCATAGTTAGCATACCATATAAATTCATATAAATCGCTATGGTATGCAGGTTAATGTTTTCCTTCACTGTTATAGTGGGTGGTGATTGGCTATCAATACAGATATGACTTAGAAAAGTCAGAGGTGACCCCTGGGATTCGGATTTGCGACCACCGTGGACATGTTGGCAGACGCGTCCAATCCGTTTTCTAAAAGGCCACCACGCAATTTTTTCGCTTTAGTATAATACCTCAATGTATTTTTCAGTATATAATACTAATGTTATATTTTGAAGTTTCAGAGACTCGCAATTTTAATTTAATAAAACGAGCCCTACGTCGAAACTTATTTTACGTAAAAATGTTCTATTAAAACTGTGATTATATTTTTTTATGTGTTTCAAGCGAAATTGGAACAAATACGCGAAATTCTGATATAAAATGATATTGAAAAATATAAACGAATCTTTACGGCGAGTAATGATTAAAATAATAAAATAACCAAATAGAACATCAAAGTGTATTTTATAACGAATATCAAAGGACTAACTTCATTATCATTTTTCGTGAAAAATGTTAATTGTGTGCAAAAAATGTTTTTCAAGTCTAATATTAAACTGTTTTTTTTTCTCTTTGTGTAACTAGTCTTAATTACTGCTTGTTTGGTTTGAAATGTGGGAGAGATGTTGATGCGGTGTAGGTGCGCGTATCTCGATGTGGCAGATACGCGAGTAGTGTGTGCTCGACACTATTACGTGTCGATGCTGGCGTGTGTGGTAGGCAGAGCCTATGCGGGAACGCGGCGAGAAATGAAACGTCCCACACAATGTGCACACAAGGTTTAATGCGGTACACGAAAGTCACACAAATGAAAAGTACAAAGTCACTATCTTAGAGTCTTACACACTACACTAATACTAAAATAGGTCTTTACACTACACACTAAATCAGTCCACTAAAAACTAAGAAGGAGAGGAAAGCGACAGTCTTTAAACAGCAAATAAAATACGATATATGCAAAGGCACACGTTATGCAATGCAGAAGCAAAAGCGATAAGGACCGTGTGAAGCGCGCATCGAGCATAAGCCGACTGGGGCTGCGACACGGCAAATGGCGGCGCCGGCGCGGGTCTGGTGACGTCACATCTACCTGAGCGCCGGCGGTCAGCTGGTGTGCCGTTATTTTACCAATATAAAAATGTATGTGACTGTTATGTGGAGGATCGCCACAGAAACGTTGCTCTTTTATATTTTAATTAGAAAGATAATATCACCTTGTAGTAGGATATTCATTATTTGGATCTTTAAGGTTGGCAACCACCATATACTGACCTTCTGATAACACAGCAGCATAATAGAATAACACGACAAGCATTACAACCACTCTTTAAATTACCTCGTTATATTAATCTGTATGGACGTCGTACAGTAAAATACATGTTACCCTACCTATTAAACCAGCTACCCAATGACATAACACATAAAACGACATCAAAAAACTTAAAACATTCACTTAAAATAATATTTTCTTAATAAGATAAAAATATAATACGATAATATGTAATTTTAATTTAAAAAAAAAGCATGATGTACACATACGTCGACGCACTAAGCACAAGTCGATATGCGAAGTCCTACCCGCAATTGGTAATCTCAAGTTATATTGACTTAAAAACAAATATCTACCTACATTCTGTCGTCGGTCGGATGTAGTACATTAAGCTATGCAAATCTAAGGGTTTATGACTATGATTAATACCCGATCAACTACTTTCTATAATTGTTAGCCTAATTTATAGCGTAATTTTAATTACTTTGTTATGAAAAAAATACGGATGATGGTTGATGATTGTAGATGTACAGAAAAACTTATTCTAGTTTATGATACATTCTATGGATAATTAAGTATATTAATTTGTGTTTTGGAAATAAATAAATACACATGTGAAGTACCCCATCACAGTAATTCACGCGAGTGAGTGGTATTTAAATAATCACCGTAATGTTGGCTGGTAGTATATGCCATTAAGCATTAAGTCCGCCTGTAATATTTATTTGTACTGAGTGCTTAAATAAATAAAATTGTTGTAATTTTGATGTATGATTTGTTGATATATTCTGATGTTAAGTGATAATTGCCGCCCATGAACATCTACAACGCTTGGATCATGGATACACATGTTGCCGGCCCATCATATCGGGAGGAGAGCGCATAGAAAAACCGACCGGAAGAAAAGGGGTATTGGCCTTCCGGAACTCTCACTTAACGAAACGCGATAGCAAAGCTGTCGCCTCATTTCGATTTCTGTGAGACAGTGGTACCCGGACGAGTTTGCGCATTCATGCTGAGTCATGACAGACTACAGCGTGGCTCTCACACTTCCAAAATTGAATAATTACTGGTAGGTCTCTCATATGTGAGAGGCCGTCGGACAAGTACCACCGCAAAGTCTATTTCTCCCGCCAAAAAGTAGTGTAAATGCACTGTTGTGTTTGGGATTGAAGGACATTGTAGCCAGGGTAACTACTGGACATATTGAAACTTAACATCTTATGTCTCTGGATGGCAATTATAATAATAATAATAATAATAATAATAATAATAATAATAATAATAATAATTAAAAAGATGAAGTTACAAGAATTTGGAAACAAGAAAAAGTCTATATTGTACCCATAGTCCTCTCTACTACAGGAGTTATACCAAAGCACCTACATCATAGTATAAAACTCTTAAGCTTAAATAAATCGATTTATATTACTCTTCAGAAAGCATCCATATTAAATACTTGTAGAATAGTCAGAAAGTTTATGCAAATAGACGAAAATGAAATAACGCAACATAGCACCTCTACCACTATACCATTACCCTAAACTTATTTTAAATTGCATTTGCTTGGCTTCGGCTCGCAGGTGCAATTAATACCAGCCGAGTGCTGAGAAAATTTAAGCTAACGAAAAATAATAATTATAATAATAATAATAACCTGGCAACACTAAAGATCATCTCAGACAAATATATATTTTTATGGATTTTTATTATTTATCTAAAGATTTACAGTTTTAATAATAATAATAATAATAATAATAATAATATATATAATATAATAATAATATATATTATATTATAATAATAATAATAAGCCCCCTAAAATCCAACCACACGTCCTGATCGAACATCTGATCACGTGGGGGGCGGGGAACACAATGTTTCGTTTACTGATGTGGCTAACGTGGCAATGGTAACCCATTTAACATGGAGACTCGTTCAAAAAAGAAACTGAGAGGGCCGCTTCCCGGGGGCGATCGCCGGGGCACACCTGGAGCTGACGCTGGGTGTTCCAGCTTACGAACCGTCAGCGGTGAGGAGTTGAGCAGGCGGACTCCCACCGGGTCACCCGAAAATATTACAGCCGACAATGACTTAGACAGACTGACTGACAGTAGATCAAATAGCCCCATAGAACCATATAGCCCAAGTACAATATCGTATACGCCGTCAACGTGTGAATCACCTTCAATACCTAGTTCCCCCCCTTCAAATAATATTAGAGATCCACCCATACTAGCTTTAGATGCTGCACGGGAGGTTAATACCTTTTTACCCGTGACCACCAAAGCTGGGAAACCCAGAGTGCGCATGTCATGGAGTAAAGATGTGAACCTATTTATCATGCGCACTTACTACTATATCACAAAATTAGAGACAGATATGACTATATACAGAAAACAATTGCATGAACATTTCTCACGGCAGTACCCAGATATTAAAGTAACAGAGCAGCGGTTATCAGACCAGAAAAGAGCAATAGAGCGAAATAAATTACTTTCCCAAGATATACTAGATCAACTAAAAGAAGAAGTTAGGAGACAACTAAATGTAGAAACAGATAGCAGTGAAAATACTATTCCCGGGTTAGCGAATACTAGTCCATGTGATTTACCTCGCAATAACCAATCACAGCCATTAACACAAAATACACAAATATTTAATAGAGAATCAGAAACAATAAACCAATCCTATAACCTAATAACACAAACATCTCATATATCCACACAAACTGATGGTATTATATTAACTGTGGAAAATGATATTGATTGTCTACCGGAACCGAACATTATCACCGAAAAACATATACAAGAACTACAAAATAAAATCATAACCACTCTAACACTGTACTCTGGGCTAGACCCAGCATCTCGACCTAAGTTACCAAAATTAAAATATAATCCTAAACTAAATTCATTGATCCAAACATTTAATCAAAAAATATTAAATAATTTTATATCCGATAGCACTAAATTAATAGATATCCATACTCTTATTTATTGTTCAGCCCTTGTAATAGCAGAAGAACTCGGCTATAAAATAATAGAACTCACAGATAACCAAACCAGGCCAAAACATAACAATAAGCCTTCGTGGCAATATAGACTTGAAAAAGATATAGAAAAGTTAAGAGCCGATTGCGGTAGACTTACTCAATACATCAATAATAATAGGTCAAAGAAAGTAATTAAAAGAGTAGAAGAAATATTTAAACACCATAAGACACACACTAGACACGAGAATAATAATAGTAAACCAGAAGAATTTTTAGATACGCTGAAACAAAAACTAGCGCTCAAAGCTCAGAGACTAAAACGATATAAGAAGAGCCAAAATCGAATAAAGGATAACATTTTATTTACAACAAACGAAAAATTATTTTATCGTTCTATACGGAACCCACACTTAGATACTAGTAACGAAACCCCAGAGAATCCACCTACAACAGAAGAGGTAGAACATTTTTGGGCAAGTGTATGGGAAGACCAAGCACAACATAATGAAAAAGCAGATTGGATAAAAGCAGAAGAAAATAGATGGAGTACAATAGAAGAAATGGAATTCATTGAAATTACAGAAGCTGATATAAAAATTACTACGACAAGACTTCACAACTGGAAATCACCGGGAATTGACAAAATACATAACTTTTGGTTTAAAAAATTTACAACATTACACAAAGCAATAGCAAAAAATTTTACCGATATCATCTTACGTAAACAGAATATACCACAATTTATTGCCACTGGAATAACCTATTTGCTCCCAAAAGATAAAATATCCTCCCAACCATCTCAATACCGACCAATCACATGTCTACCTACAATATATAAAATATTAACTTCAGTTATCACATCTAAAATTACCACGCATATTGAAAACCACAACATCATAGCTGAAGAACAGAAAGGGTGCAGGCGGGGCCACATGGGATGCAAGGAACAGCTTGTGATAGACTCTGTCATACATAAACATGCTAACACCAAAAATATAAATTTACACTGTACTTACATAGACTATAAAAAAGCCTTCGATAGTATACCCCATTCCTGGTTGATTCATATACTTAAAATATATAAAATAAATAATAATATAATCGGTTTTCTACAAGATATTATGCCGTACTGGAAAACTACTCTGTATTTAAATAGCCGAAATAGTACATTAATGACACGTCAAATAAATATTAAAAAGGGAATCTACCAAGGTGATTCGTTGAGTCCCCTGTGGTTCTGCCTCGCGTTAAACCCACTATCACACATATTGCATAATTGCCGAGCAGGATACCACTTGAAGCACGCTTCAGGAGAAACAACCGTCTCGCATCTTATTTACATGGATGACTTAAAATTGTATGCCAAAAGTGAGAAAGATATGAAAAAACTAATAGAAGCCACTTCCGATTTTAGTAGAGACATTGACATGCATTTTGGGCTTGACAAGTGTAAAACGATTCATATAGTAAGAGGTAAAATACGACCTGGCGACTACACAGTTAATAATTCTGATACAATAACCGCGATGGAACCAAACGATTTGTATAAATATCTAGGGTATAAACAACTAAAAGGAATAGACCATGGTACCATTAAAAACAGTCTATCTGCCGAATATAAGAGGAGAATTAACGCCATTTGCAAAACCCAACTGTCCGGAAAACACCTCATAAAGGCACTGAACACATACGCAATCCCAATACTGACTTATTCATTCGGCATAATAAAATGGTCAAAAACTAACATAGAGACTATAGAACGAACCACACGAACTACACTCACCAAACATAACCTTCTCCATCCCAAATCAGCTATAGAAAGATTAACTATCAAAAGACAAGAGGGAGGCAGGGGTCTTATAGACATTCATCATCTTTGGAAAAAACAACTAAATAATCTCAAAACATTCTTTCACGCCAAATCTAGTACTAGTAACATACATAACGCAATAATTCAGAACGATAATAATTTCACACCATTAAACCTACAGGAAGAGAATAGATTAGAAAGTGCAGATAATATGGATAGCCAAAAAAAGAAAACAGAAGACTGGAAGAAAAAAGTACTGCATGGAAGACATCCACATGATATAGAACAGACTCACATAGATACCACAGCGTCTAACAAATGGCTCAAAATAGGAAATCTTTTCCCGGAAACGGAAGGATTTATAATAGCAATTCAGGACCAGGTCATTAATACTAAAAACTACAGGAAATATATAATTAAAGACCCCACCATAACAAACGATAAATGCCGAAGATGTCACAGCCAACCTGAAACCATACAACATATCACAGGAGCATGCACTAGTCTAACGCAAACTGATTATACCCATAGGCATAACCAAATAGCCAGTATTATTCATCAAAAACTTGCATTGAAATACAAACTCATCCATGACTCTAAAACACCGTACTACAAATATAAACCCGAGACTGTAATAGAAAATCCTTCTTATAAACTATATTTTGACCGCGCTATTCTTACGGATAGGACTATCCATTTTAATAGGCCCGATATTACCCTACAGGATAAAAGAAATAAAACCACATACCTAATTGACATTGCTGTTCCCAACACGCATAATATTCAAAAGACAATAGCGGAAAAAAATAATAAATACTCAGATTTAAAAGATGAAATAACAAGAATTTGGAGACAAGATAAAGTTTACATAGTACCCATAGTTTTATCTACTACAGGAGTTATCCCGAAGCACCTACACCATAGCTTAAAATTATTAAACTTAAATGAATCTCTCTACATTACCCTACAAAAAGCATCAATCTTAAATACTTGCAGAATTGTGAGAAAGTTCTTGCAACTAGACGAAACTTAGACAGTACCTATAAAGTAAGTATTATCGCATAAATAAATATATAATTAAAAGTATATAATTATTTATAAATATTATCATATCATAAATTGCACTTGCTTGGCTGACTCTAGTCCGCAGGTGCAAATTATCAACACTAGCCGAGAGCTGGTAGAAAAAAGAAAGGATAAAAATAATAATAATAATAATAATAATAATAATAATAATAACACAACATATCCTAACGCCACTGAGCGCATCTGCAGCTCATTTAACATCCCATAGTACTCAAGACACATGTGAAACAGAAACAGTTAATGAAATAATAACATTAAGAAATAATGACAATATACTTCTAACGGAAAATCCTATTCCTGATGGTATGACGCAAAATCTTATAGACCAAATGCAAGCCACAGTTATAAAATATAGTGGCATGGACCCTACTCTACGACCCTCACTTCCCAAACTAAAATACAGCAAGAAACTTACGCAACTTTTGAACTTATTCAATAATAATATACTTACCCAATTTATAACCTCAGAAACAACTTTACTGGATATTCACACCATTGTATATTGTACTGCAATAGTTATTAGTAAACAACTCAAATATAATATATCGGACCACACACAAAAGCGACCTAACGTCGAAAATAAGAAGCCAGCGTGGCAGATAAGACTTGAAAAGAATATTGCACAAATCAGAGCCGATATAGGTAGACTTACACAGTACATTCAGGGTAATAGATCCAAAAAAATTGTAAAACATGTACAAAATATATTCCATAAAAGTAAACAACACACAAGACACGAAAACAGCAACAACCAACCAGAAGAATATTTAGATACATTGAAACAAAAACTATCGCTTAAATCTCATAGACTTGCTAGATATAAAAAGGGTCTGCAAAGAAAACAACAGAACATGCTATTTACAACAAATGAGAAGATATTTTATAGACAGTTGAATTCACAGAAAAGTACAACTAACAGGAATACAGAAATACCGACCATAGAAAATTTAGAAGAATTTTGGTCTAAAATATGGGAGGAAACAGTTTTACATAACGAACAAGCAGCATGGATAAAAGAAGAAGAAACCAAATGGGAAGGAATTGAGGAGATGGAGTTTGGTGAAATAACCGAAGATGAAGTATTAATTGTAACCGCAAAACTTCATAACTGGAAATCTGCAGGAGTAGACAAAATTCACAACTTTTGGTTTAAAAAATTACATGTCTTACACAAACCCATAGCTAAAATTTTACAGAAATTATTCGAGGTAAGCAGGTCATACCAACATTTATTGCCAAAGGTATAACGTATATGATCCCTAAATCTAATGATGCACATGACCCATCCCAGTACAGACCAATAACCTGCCTCCCGACCATTTACAAAGTATTAACAGCAATAATCACTCGTAAAATGAATACACATTTAGAAACGAATAGTATATTAGCAGAAGAACAGAAAGGCTGCAGACAGAACCACAAGGGATGCAAAGAGCAACTAATTATTGACTCTACCATTCACGGGCAAATTACCGCGCGGAACCGGAATTTACATTGTACCTACATAGATTACAAGAAAGCGTTTGATAGCATTCCACATTCTTGGTTAATAAAGGTTTTAAATATTTACAAAATTAACAGCACCATAGTAAATTTTTTGCAAGAAATCATGACACAATGGAAAACAAACCTCCATCTAAACTGTAATACAAAATCAATAGTGAGCAGAGAGATATCTATAAAAAAAGGAATATACCAGGGCGATTCTTTGAGTCCGTTGTGGTTCTGTCTAGCTCTTAACCCCTTATCTTCCCTATTAAACAAGTCCCAAAAAGGTTTCCATTTACAGTGTTCCATGAATGATATTAAGATCTCACATTTGATTTACATGGATGATATAAAATTGTACGCTGATAACACCAAAGATATGAAAGCTTTAATAGATACCACTTCAAAATTTAGTACTGATATTAACATGCAATTCGGATTAGACAAATGTAAAACTATACATATTAAAAAAGGAACAATAGAATCAGAAAATTATACTTTATCAGACTACCAGGTTATATCATCCATGGAAGCCAATGAATTTTATAAATATCTGGGCTACCACCAATCAAAAAAACTTGATCATGCTAAATTAAAGCAAACATTGTCTACCGAATATAAAAATCGTGTTAGTAGAATTAGTAAAAGTAGTCTAACAGGAAAACACATGATTAAAGCTATAAACACATTCGCTGTACCTATTTTAACGTATTCATTTGGAGTTATTAAGTGGACTAAAACTGATATAAATCATCTTGAGATAAAAACACGCACCATATTAACTAAACACAATCACCTGCACCCCAAATCAGCAATAGAAAGGTTAACTCTTAAAAGAAAAGATGGAGGCAGAGGACTCATTGACCTACAAGCTTTATTACAGAAACAGATACATAATTTAAAATCTTTTTTTTACCAGAAAGCTTCTACCAGTAGCATACATAAAGCAATAGTAGAAAATGACAAGAAGTATACACCATTAAACCTCTCCGAATTCGCTTGTACCCCATTTATAGCAGATAGACCGACAGATTTCGATACAGACAAGTTTAACTCCTGGAAGACCAAAGTGATACATGGAAGACATCCTTACGACCTAGAGCAGACCCATATCGACACAGAAGCTTCCAATAAGTTTCTTACATGCGGTTATTTATTCCCTGAAACTGAGGGATTTATCGTTGCCATCCAGGACCAAATAATTAATACCCGAAACTATCGCAAATATATTATTAAAGATCCAGCAGCTGCAGATGACAAATGTCGTAAATGCCACAAATATCCGGAAACCATCCAACATATCACAGGAGCTTGCCCGACGTTGACCCAAACAGACTACACCCATAGGCATAACCAAATAGTAAATATTATACACCAGAAATTGGCTATTAAATATAAACTCATACCAGATCCACCAAAACCCACACCCTACTATAAATATATACCGAACCCAGTATTAGAAAACCAGAATTATAAAATGTATTATGACCGTGCTATACTCACAGACAGAACCATACACTACAATAGGCCCGATATAACTATACAAGATAAAAATAAGAAAATTACTTACATTGTCGACATAGCCGTACCTAATACACATAATATCATTAAAATTATAACAGAAAAAATAACAAAGTATACCGAACTTAAAGATGAAATAGCTAGAATCTGGAGAATGGACAAAGTCTACATTGTACCGATGGTAATATCTACTACCGGAGTTATCCCTAAACATTTACACCATAGTATTAAACTTTTGGACCTACCCCCATACATATATATCTCAATGCAAAAAGCAGCCATATTAAATACTTGTCGAATAGTACGAAAGTTCATGCAAAGTGACGACCATCAACCTGAACCTAATCTAAATTAAGAATACATGACGGTTACCTGGCCTAGGCTCGTACCGCCATTATTACACCAGAAAAATTCTGAGAGTTTAAAAAACAACAGAAAATAATAATAATTAATTAGTACCCATAGTTTTATCTACTACAGGAGTTATCCCGAAGCACCTACACCATAGCTTAAAATTATTAAACTTATATGAATCTCTCTACATTACCCTACAAAAAGCATCAATCTTAAATACTTGCAGAATTGTGAGAAAGTTCTTGCAACTAGACGAAACTTAGACAGTATATATATCTGGCAACACCAAGACGCATCGTGTGCAAAATTGTGAAAAAATTATTTTAATTACATATATATTTACTATACAGCATATATTTTTCGCTTTTTTAAAGAAATATCAACTGCAATCAAACATTATGTATTTTGTAAGAACATTTTGGTATTTGCAACAATTTATTATAGAAAATAAGGAAGAAATTTAATTGACAACCATGACAGTGTCAAATATTACTAAATTACAATAAAATCTTAAAAAATGATCACACGATGACAACACGCGCCAGCAGACGAAACGCACAAATGAGATCTCCCAGCTCGTCAAGCTCCGCGTCGTGGGCGTCGGCCTCGGACGTGTTCGAGGTGACGCCGGACATCGACGTGTCGAGCCAACGCGACGAGCTGCAGTCGTCCCCGCCGCCACCAAGACCTGCGCGGCGAAGAGGACGACCCCCTCCAGCGGTGGGCTTGGGACCCACGGGGCCGAGTGTCCCGCCTACGGTCCTCGCTACCGGTGGAGTAGTGCGCCGCATGAGATGGACTCATCAAATGAATGAAAATGTCATGCGGGCCTACTTTAGGACGACAAAGTGCGGCGGGTTAGGCCGCCCGCAGGTAGGGGTAGGTATTAAATGAGAACTCAGGGTAGTTACGTGGTTCGGGCTTTAATAATTTCGCATCACTATTTACACCCGGCACTGTTGCTGGTGGTATGCAACAGGAGTCACTGGCCTTCACTGGACACTGATCCGGGTCTTCGGCACGTGGCGGAACCCGGCGACAGCTCGCCGGCGAAGTCAGCTGCCACGTGGCCGGGCACGGTGCGCAGGTCAGCGGCAGGCGCAGGCTCGGATGCAGTCCGGCAGGAAGCGGTGCGGAGCAAAGCGGGCAGTAGGCACGGAGTTAGCGAAAAAACGCCAAGTACGCCAAGTACGCCAAGAACGAAGAAGAAGATCGAAGAAGAAGAAGAACCTGGAATCAGTATCCAAGAGATCGGAATGCAAACTAGGTTTGCATTCCGTGCCAGCGACTCGTGGTAGTTCACAAGCCCGGCAGACAGAATACACTGACAAACAAGCAGTTAAGCGGTTAGCAAATAGAACACTGAACACTCACCCCAGCGGGTTCGGGAAGACGCGTGGTAGCACGCGGCTTTCAGGTTAGGGAAAAGGACGCGAGCGCCGTTACACGCGTATTTAAGCGAGCACCGATGACAGTTCGAACGTCACATCTGACAGATGTCAGATGGAATCAACCAATCAGCGCAACGGAGGCGTTGATTGGCATAGACAATAGGATTTATGTCGACTATTGAACTATAGATCGCAAATATAAAAGGTGACATTCCCACAACGTCACAGTACCCCGCCGAAAAGACCAGGATTTTACTTATAACTGAATATGAGTAAAATCCGTCTGCCTATTTAGCATTCTTGTTAGGTTACACTTTCATTCCATCCTGTTACATACTTCATCCTTACAAAATGTCTAGCATCAAAATATATTATGACCAAGACCCTATAGACAAGAGAATACTTTGCGATACTAAAGGACTCTCCAAAACTACAAGAAGAAAATTTGTAAAATAGACGATGTTAGTAAATTGCGGGATCTGTTAAGTGTCGCAGTTAATGTCATGTATTTAAAAATAAACATAATGTTAAATGTGTGAATATACATTAATATTTGTAGTTAGTAAGTTTTAAATCTTTGATGTGCCAGGTACCTAGTGGATTACCATTCATATCTTCTAAATCATATACCAAAGGTGATTTTTTAGAAATAATTTTACACTTTATAAACTTGGGAGCAAGTTTTCTATTAAAACGTTTATCTTTGTCACTTTGATAAAAAGTTTTTCTCCAGACTACATCGCCAACATTAAATTCAGCAGGTTTCTTTCTTAGGTTATAGTTAGCACTATTCCTCTTATGGGCCTGCAGGAGCAACGACTGTACTTTGTTAAAAATATTAGATAATATGCCTAAGTTTTCAGCATAATGATCTCGAGGTATGAAAATAATATCCTGGTCTGTATTAGTGTCCACATAGTGTGAGCCACAAGTGACTAATTCACGACCGTATACTAAAAATGAGGGAGTGTAGCCAGTCACCTCATTAACAGAGTTGTTAATAGCAAACTGTATTTTGGGAATCAAGAGATCCCATACTCGATGATCATTTTCAATGAATGTAGAAATAGCTGTCATAATAGTCTTGTTGTAGCGTTCGACAGTATTTACATGAGGCGTATATTTAGGTGTAAAATGAATATTTGGAATTTTATACTTTTCTAACATATTCTTTAAAGTTGAGCTAATAAATTGACGTCCATTATCCATTAGAATGGTTGATGGAATGCCATGAACAAGGAAAACATTTTCTTCTAAAATTTTGGTAATAATTTCCGCGGTAGCGCGTTTTAATGGAAAAAGTAAGCAATATTTAGAAAAACAACAAGTGACTACAAAAATGTAACAATTTTGCTTTCTAGTACAAGGGAGAGGTCCAACAATATCTATACTTAACATTTGAAATGGTCGGGAACACGACTTAGGTCTGCCCATTTCACCCAAAGTGGTGTGGTTTTGATGCTTATGAGAAATACAGGTATCACAAGAAGAAACAAATTCTACTACACTAGCATGCATTCCTGGCCAGTAGTATTTTTGTGCCAGCCTTCTGTAAGTTTTGAAGATACCAAAATGACCAGCTAAAGGGTTACTATGGTTTTCAGAAATAATAGAAGACCGAAGTTCCTGAGGTACAACTTCCTTCCACTCAAATTCAGTATTAAGTACACATTTAGATTTCATAAACCGATAAAGACGGTTATTTTTAATTATATAGTTAGGGTATGAAGTTGGTGAATTTTGACAACCGTGAAAGATATTTAGGTACCATTCATCAGTTGTTTTATTAACGTGCATGGAAGTATCAATAGTACTAATATGCTTAGGACAAGAACGAGACAAAGCATCAGGAATAACATTATCTGCACCCTTACGATGTTTAATATCGAAAGAAAATGCAGAGAGGCGGACACCCCAGCGAGCGAGCCGACCTGTAGGGTTATTAAGGTTAAGAAACCATTTAAGAGCTGAGTGATCTGTATAGACAGTAAATTTTTTACCATTCTCTAAATAACATCTCCAATGTTCTAAAGCAACTAAGACTGCTAAAGCTTCGCGTTCAGTGATGCTGTAGTTACGCTCCTGTGGAGACAGTGATTTACTCATATAGGCAATGGGATGTTCTACGCCATCAATAGTTTGAGTCAGTAAAGCACCGACACCATAGTCGCTAGCATCTGTGTGAACTTCGAAGGGCAAGTCATAATTAGGACACGACAATATGGGAGCTTGCACTAGACAATCTTTTAGTTTATTGAAAGAATCCTGCGCCTCTGGAGACCAAATGAAGGGTTTAGCTTTCTTACTTGTAGAAGTAAGTTTATTGAGGGGACCAGCAATTGAACTAAAGTTAGGAACAAATCTACGATACCAAGATGCAGTGCCTAAAAAACGTTTGACCTCCTTAGGGTTGGTCGGTGTAGGGAAATTAAGAATGGCATCGACCTTTCCAGGATCGACTTGCAGACCATTCGAGTTAACAACATAACCTAAATATTTTAGTTCAGTACGAAAAAATTGTGATTTAGAAAAATTTATTGTCAAATTTGCATATTTTAATTTATTATAGACACGTAAAAGCATAGCCATATGATGATCAAAATTAGGTGATACAACAATGATATCGTCTAAGAAAACGAAAACGCAATTCTCAAATTCAGGACCATAGAATAAAATATCAACCAATCTTTGCTGCGTTGCAGGTGCGTTGGTAAGACCAAACGGAGTAGTGACAAACCTGAACGAACCACGTGATGGAATATAAAATGCTGTTTTATCACGATCACACTTCTCAATGGGTATTTGCCAGAAGGCTTTCGAAAGATCGATAGAACTTAAATAACAAGCGTTACTTAAATTGTCCAAAATTTCTGACATGTACGGTAATTTGTAAGCATCTTTTTTAGTAACTGAGTTAAGTTTACGACTGTCTAAACAAAATCTCAATGTTCCATCTTTTTTAGGAGTTAATAAGACAGGTGAACACCAAGGACTTTCACAAGGTTCGACAACACCGAGTGCTAACATTTCATCCAGCTCGTTACATAACACGCGTTGTTTTTCGGGAGAAAGTCTGTAATATCGTTGTCGCATTGGTTGTGAGTTGCCAGTATCAATGCGATGAGTGATGAGATGTGTTCTGCCTAGGCCCCGCTTTTCCGTAGAAATAGAACGAAATAGGTCAATAGTATTATCAGCGTTTAGACGCTGTGATTTGGTTAAATCGTCATAAGAAAATAATTTACTCTTGTTATTATTCAAATAAGAAACACTACCGGTATTAGAATCACCTAAAGTTATTGATTTTAAATACTTGGGGCAAATCTCAAACCTAGACCAGAAATCAATACCTAAAATTAAATACGATGACACTGTAGGTATCACGTAGGCTTTAAGAATATGAAAATTATTCTCAAAACTTATAGGAATATTTATATAACCTATAGGGTTTAACCGTTGGCCGCCAGCGGCAACAAAATATATGTCGTTAAGGTCTGTACACAACTTAAAACCAGCTGATAATAATAGTTTATGTGAATCGTTCCCCAGTATAGTCACTGAAGATCCAGAATCCAACAAAGCACAAAAGAAATTTCACCAATTTTTACATTAAGATACGGGCGAGAATCATTCTCCGGTTTACGTTCCCAGATTGATGTGATGTTATAAGTAGAAAAAAATATTTTAATAGTGGAAAGCCATTGTTCCCAATCTTCCTTATCAAAATTAACACTTTTAGTAGTAATATCACAACAATCTGGCCCTAGAAGTTTTTTGGTTTCGATTTAGAATGACAATTCGTACAATTAGTATAAATAACACCTTTGGTACCACATTTAAAACAAATTGGAAACCTATTTTGTTTACACTCAGCGAGCGTGTGGTCATTAGTGCGGCAGCGGGGACAATGTGAATGACTACCTGAGCGTCTTTTGTTCTCGAGCGATAAGCGAGAAACCGGTTTACTTGTACCAATAGATGTATTTAAAGTGTTAGTTTGTGTATTTGTTAGTTTATTGAAATTGTAGGAATGTGTAAATTTTTTATTAAATTGAATATTAGGGTTAGTAGTGTTATTAGAGTAGGCTAAATCTGGAGCTAGCGTATTATTAGTTATGGGAGGCGGTTCACGATATTGAGCAGTCATACATTGGATATTTTCGAAATTTTTACATATCAAACGAAGTTCCTCGATAGTAGAAATTTTAGGTGAGCATGCTATAACGTTAGAGTAGCACGGACGAATGTTGTGTAACAAAATTTCCAATTTTTCCGACTCAGGCAATTCTTTAGAAAGACGAGAAAAAAATTCAGACATTATAGAAAAATATATAGTGATGTTTTCAGTTTCATGTTGAGTACGGTTACGAATTTCTGAAACCAAACGATAGTCGTAATCAAATTCGCCAAAATCCTCTATCAAAAATTTAGACAATTGATCCCAATCCTTAACTTTACTTTAATGCTACGGAACCAATGTAGTGCATTGCCACAAAATATTTCTGTAGCGAAATTTAATAAATCTGAAGATGAAATACTCCTAGCGGCTTTAAAATCATCGACCTTTTGTAAAAATATACGAACACAAGTAGAACCGTCGTATTTTATTAGTTTGAAATCGGACAAACGAGGACGCTCGCATAGATACGTTGTAACATCTGTTTTATCAACTGATGTGGGTAAATTAAAAGTAGTCGGTTCACTGGAGTTAAGTTTTTTTAAGCCTATTGATAAATGAATCATAATCAGTGTTAAATGTATGCAATAGTTTTTTATCGGCAGATGTTATCGGTTTCAATCTACGTGCTCTGTGATAAATATGATTTGCCAAAGTGGATGTACGCTTGAACATGTTTATATCAAATGAACATTCTAGGTTTGAAATTTTTGATTTTAAGTCAATTAAAAGAAACATTTAAGGAATTTAGATCTATATCAAATGCTAATCCCGACTCATCAATGTCCTCAGATGGGTATAACAATGACAGTTTATGAATCTGTTTACGAAGTTGTAGCACTGTGTCGGCTGGATCTTCGCCGCGAATCAATACTTCGTAACACAGTTCATTTTTATTTAATAAAAAGTACTTGATAGGGTGAGTGTCCATTATAAGTAAAAATGAATGAATTGAAGAAGAAGATAAGACGGAAAAAAAAAATGCAAACAATGTAATTGGATATTAGTTATCACGATTAGACTTTACACTTCACTTAGTTAGAAAAATTGACAAACCTGTTTGCACTTTTAAACCGCTCGCTTGCCCAGTTGCAGACTGCGCAACCGGACTGTGTGTGGAGTACCGGGTATAACGGTGATGCGAAAACCCACGTATTACAAAGAATTGGGCGCCACTGCGGCGGGTTAGGCCGCCCGCAGGTAGGGGTAGGTATTAAATGAGAACTCAGGGTAGTTACGTGGTTCGGGCTTTAATAATTTCGCATCACTATTTACACCCGGCACTGTTGCTGGTGGTATGCACAGGAGTCACTGGCCTTCACTGGACACTGATCCGGGTCTTCGGCACGTGGCGGAACCCGGCGACAGCTCGCCGGCGAAGTCAGCTGCCACGTGGCCGGGCACGGTGCGCAGGTCAGCGGCAGGCGCAGGCTCGGATGCAGTCCGGCAGGAAGCGGTGCGGAGCAAAGCGGGCAGTAGGCACGGAGTTAGCGAAAAAAACGCCAAGTACGCCAAGTACGCCAAGAACGAAGACGAAGATCGAAGAAGAAGAAGAACCTGGAATCAGTATCCAAGAGATCGGAATGCAAACTAGGTTTGCATTCCGTGCCAGCGACTCGTGGTAGTTCACAAGCCCGGCAGACAGAATACACTGACAAACAAGCAGTTAAGCGGTTAGCAAATAGAACACTGAACACTCACCCCAGCGGGTTCGGAAAGACGCGTGGTAGCACGCGGCTTTCAGGTTAGGGAAAAGGACGCGAGCGCCGTTACACGCGTATTTAAGCGAGCACCGATGACAGTTCGAACGTCACATCTGACAGATGTCAGATGGAATCAACCAATCAGCGCAACGGAGGCGTTGATTGGCATAGACAATAGGATTTATGTCGACTATTGAACTATAGATCGCAATATAAAAGGTGACATTCCCACAACGTCACAAAAGGGAGGAACTAACCTCACTGCATACCGTGCTCAGATGCTGTCTATGTTTCAGGTTCTGGAACCAACGGTCAATGTGTCATCCCAGCGACTATCGGATCAAGTGCGGTTTATCCAACGACGTAAGTTGTTGGATGATGAAGCACTTGAGCGGCTGCGTACTGAAGCATGTGTTGCTCTGGATGTTATCACGCCTATCACCCAGCGAGCTGCAGAAACACCATCCATTCCTGCTGCTGACATTGAGCTGGTGGACAATCTAGACAACACTGTAAGTCCCCAGGATCAACAGCGTTTGAGAAGGACTTTGGAGAGTGCGATTTTGGAATATAATCCATACCAGCGTCCTGTAGACCGCGCGTGCCGCGTTTGCCTACGCATAGACGAAACTTAGCGCTGATGGGAGCATTGGACTCCATTGTTTCCACCTATATGGAGTCCAGTCGGGACCTTGTTGATACGCATTCGATCCTTTACTGCGCGGCCGTCGCAGCATGTCGGGTGGCTAATGTAAATTTCCAATTAATAATGTTACTACCACTCGAGATGTTGCGACTGTGCCTGCATGGCAGCGTAGGATCGAGGACCGTATTAACAGGGCCCGAACTCTCATCGGCAAGCTTATTGCTTTCCGAAACGGAACAATAGGCAAAGGGTCATGCGTTTTGTGGCCCAGGCCTTCTCTGGACTAATATAAGTCCCCGGGATTATGGGCTTTGGGTCACAGAACGCATAGACTATTACAAACAAAAAGTGTATGCGTGGCGAACCGCATTCGTCGCTATAGGAAACGGTGGGATCGATTCCAGCAGAATCGTACTTTCCAAAGTGACCAAAAGAGGGTGTATGATGTTGGGAGCGTTCTCCACAATGTGTGGTAGATGGGCGGCTGCCTAGTGTTCATGACATGCGTACTTATTGGACAAATATCTGGTCGTCATCTATCTCCCACACTGAAGCCGACTGGTTTGGTGTTGTTGAGCGAGCTTGTGAGTCTATACCAATTATGGAAGCTATTTCAATTAGTCCAGAGGATGTCCTGGTTGCAATCCGTCCGACACAAAACTGGAAGTCTCCTGGTCCGGATGGTTTTGCACAATTTCTGGTTGAAATGGCTTCCATGTTCGCATGCTCGGTTGGCAACACAATTCCAGGATGCGCTTGATGGAGGATCGCTTCCAACATTTATGACTACCGGTGTTACTCACCTCCTATAAAATTGGTAGTGCCACGGACCCAAAAAATTATAGACCTATACATGCCTCCCTACCACATATAAACTTTTTACATCCATATTAAGGCTAAAATAGCAAACCACTTCACCTCAAATAATATTCCTTTTTCCAGGCCCAAACTGGATGTAAGAGTGGGTCGCGTGGTACTAAAGAACTCCTTCTCATAGACATGACCATTTGCCAACAGGCCTCGTCAAAATCGTAGAAATTTATCAGCTGCCTGGATTGATTATAAAAAGCATTTGATTCGGTGCCCCATACTTGGCTCATGAGGGTGTTAAGTTTGTACAAATTGATACAAACTTATGCACCTTTCTTGGGTCTTGTATGGGACAGTGGACCACTGTCCTTAGATATCCAGGTGGTATGGTTTTCTCCTGATTGTGACGAGCCAATAAGAATCAAGCGGGTATATTCCAGGGTGACAGTCTGAGTCCACTGTGGTTTTGCATGGCCCTGAATCCTCTTAGTACTCTGTTGGTGGATTCGGGGTTAGGCTACCGTCTTCGGAGAGGGACTGAGCCTATTTCTCACTTGCTTTACATGGATGATCTCAAGTTATTTGCATCAAAACAAACAGAATGATGAGTTGTTAAAAAATACTGAAAAAAATTTTTTTTAAGCAATCAATTAAATAAGGAGTTTTGTGTATAGATAAATGTGCGATGATCCATGGAAAGGCGGGGGGAAGTTGAAGTCTCTGAGGCGTGTACAAATCTCGATGCTGTTAAGACTCAGAGCCCTTTCCGGACAGAAAAATTAAAAATATTGGGTATGCCAGACGGGCACTGGGTATTGAGTCCAGACGTTTAAAACAATCAGTGAGGAGCGTTTCTTGGCCCAAGGGCCAAAAGTTATGAACAGTTTTGGTCAGTGGGAAACAAGATTCGGCGCCTTCAACGGTTGGGTTTTGCCTGTGCTTATGTTACTCTTTTGGAATACTCAGATGGACTCAGACGAATCGATTGGTTAAACGCCCCTCAGTAGATCAGTTAAAGTCCAGGACTCTACTGCTTTTGCACATGTATGCATCTCACGATCGTCAGTGGTGAGATTGTACATTCCAGCGGAGATGTGGGGGCCGAGGCATCCTTAATCTAGGACTTGCATATACGCGGAGGGTGGGCAATCTCACGGTTATCTCCTCGCACAGTGGACAGGGGATGATGCACTAGGGTGTAGTTAAGATAGAGAAGGGATCACCCCGCTCTCTTTGGCGACATGAGAAGGGCGGGACGGAAACCACTTGGTTGCAGAGACGAAAGATCGCGAGGAGTATGGACGAGCAAAGAGCTGCATGGTCGGTTCTATCGGGCCCTTCCAGGGACTGCGGTGGGCCCGACATGCGTCTGTGATCTTGGATACGTTTCGGTAACCGCTTGGGGAAACTGAGGGTTTTGTCTGTGCAATTATGGACGAAGGTATTAAGACGAACAACTATAGGAAATACATCCTGAAGGACGTACGGTCGACATTGGTCGGGCATGCAGCGTCCGGGCGAGTTCAATCAGAGAATGTATCTCCGGTTGTTCGTATCTTGCTAACGGCGAGTATTTGCAATAGGCTAACCTAGTAGCAAGATCATACAGCAGCAAATTGCTATTACGCTATGGGCTTCTGACTCTTGGTGAAAGCCATATTACCAGTACGTTCCACAAACAGTTCTTGAAAGGGTCATGCAACGCTTATACTGGGATCGGGCTATTTATCACAGAAAGGAACTATTGTCGCCAATAAGCCTGATTATTTGATAATATATCGATGGCGCGCCGGGCTTTACTTGTTGACGTCACCATTCAGCTGACGGTTAACCTCGTTATTAAAGCTGAAAAAAGACAAATTGTCTAAGTATTTAGATTTGGCACACGAGGTTTACAGATGGGGCGATGTGCTCAACAGTTATTGTCACCGCGTGTTGTCTTCTTGCACATGGATGATGCAAAGGGCTTCGAACCAAATCGTCCGAGGATCCAATGGTGTTGGGTCAAGACCAGATCCAAAAGGCGGGATTGTTGGACCAAAGGCCACGATAGTGAGGAGGTTCCGTACTTTGGATCCCTAACGCCGGTTGCTGGTCTTGAGCCCGCCACGGAAGGTCATTACTTTTTTATATTTTTATACGACATAATGTTTTATATATATATATATATATATGGTGGTAAAAATGTAAACAAGATATTAGGAAATAAGTTAAAGAGAATATAATTATAAACTAATAAAAACCTGCACCACTAAAGATCATCCAGACCAAATTATATAATTTCTTAGGATTTTTATATTTATCTAAAGATTTACAGTTTTAATATAATAGTAGGACCAAATTGTGTATTTTATAATGACTTATATAATGTTTTATTGAAGCGCTATAATTGTAAAATAAAAATTAATAACGAAGAACGAAAAATAATGAGTGCAATTCAAACTCAAGAAATTAGTATTTTGCCTAAAAATTGTGACAATACTCGAATAATCGATTCAAGAGATGATCAAGAGACAAGGCCAGAACGACCCAAAACGCACGCATAAGATCTCCCAGCTCATCGAGCTCCGCGTCGTGGGCGTCGGCTCGGGACGTGTTCGAGGGGACAGCCGAACGGCAAAACGGAAGCGGTGAGACAACGCGACAGAGCTGCAGTCGTCCCCGCGCCACCAAGACCCCCTGCGAGCGAGAGGACGACCCCTCCAGCGGTGGGGCTTGGGGACCTGTGGGACGAGTGTCCCACACGGTCCCCGCTACAGGGTGGAGTGTGCGCCGAGGAGAGGATTTGTGAAATCAAGGAGAATGTCCTGCGGGCCTACTTTGGGGCTACAAAGGAGGAATTAACCTAATGCGTATCGTGCGCTAAATGCTGTTCTGTTTTACAGGCTTTAGTAACCAACGATTGATGTATGTACCAAGACTTCGGATCAAGTGAGATTTAATTACAGCGGCGTAAGTTGTTGGATGATGACACACTTGAGGGTTTGAGCAAAAGACTTGTTGTGGTTGTCCAAGGACGACAATGTCTCGCCCGTCAGTGGAGATCAAGCAGTAGGTCCAACAACCAAAACCTGTGCTGGATTTCGAGCGGAAGGACAATTTGTCGATGACAATGTAAGTCCCCCCCAAGACTTAAACAGCATCTGAGAGGGGTGTGGTGCGTGCGATTTCGGTTTTGTGGCAGTACGGCGTCTGTAGAACCGCGTTCTCTGCGTGCACACGCACTAGAACGAAATTGGCGCGAGGGAGCTTTGTTGGGACACCAGCACACCTATTGGAGTCCAGTCGGGATCGTGTTGATACGCACTCGATCCTTTACTGCGCTGGCCGTCGCAGCATGCCGAGTGGCTAAGGTTCATTCCAAAAAGAACATAGAGCTACTCGAGTGGGTGCCTGCGCTGGCCTGCTGGACGCTTAGGCATTGAAGACAGTATCAACAGGGCCCGACTCTCATCGGAAGCTAATTTCCTTCTCAGCAAGGAAAAGAAGACCAAGGAGTATGCGTTTTGTGACGCAGGCTTTTCGGGGGACCCAATATAAGTCCTCAGAAATTATAGGCTTGGCGTCACGAACGCATGAATTCTATAAACAAAAAAGTTATGGTGGGCGAAACCGCATTCGTCGTACAGGAGGCGATGGGATCTTTCAACAAAAATCGTATGTTCCAAAGTGACCAAAAGAGGGTTTTATAGATGTTGGAGGATTTCTCAGGGTGTGTTGTGGGGCAGGGGGGGCTGGATGGTGCTCACGAAATGCGGGAGAGTACTGGACTAATATCTGTCGTCGCTGTCTCTCAACTGAAGCCTCTGGTTTAGTGTTGTTGGATCGAGCTTGCGAGCAATACGGCTATGGAGACCATTTTAATCAGTTCGGGAGGTGCAAACTGCACTTTCGACGGACCCAAAACGGAGTCGCCCAGTGGTCCGGATGGTCTGCAACAACTTATGGGTAAAATGTTTCCAACGTCGCATGCTCGATTGGCCAGCCGCAGTTTCAGGATGCGCTTTTGATGGCAGGATCACTCCCAGCATTTATACAAAGTGTCACTCACCTCTCTTGAAGTCCGGTTGTACCACGCGAACCAAAAAATTATAGACCCATATGCCTTCCAACATTTATAAAATTTTTGACCTCCATAATTAGATCCAAAATTTACAGACCACATCACTTCTAACCAAAATTCTTTTCCCGGCAAACAGGTTGCAGAATGCCGGTCCCGTGTTTGGTACAAGGAACTCTTCTCATTAACTGACCATTTTGTGCAACAGGCTCGTCACACACGGAGGAATTTATGCTGCCTGGATAGATTACAAAAAGGCCTAATGATGTCGTGGGGTGACCCCTCGGACTTGTGATGGCTCATGAGGGTGTGAATTGTAAAAAATGAAATACAAAGTTAGGCACTACTTGCGGTCTGTAGGGGCAGTGGGACCAATGTTCCTGAGATATCCAGGTGGTAGGCCTCCTATGATTGTGATGAGACGAATTAGAATTAAAGCGGGGTTATGCCGGGCTGACATTCTGAGTCCACTGTGGTTTTGCATGGACCTGAATCACCTCAGCACTCTGTTGTTGGATAAGGGTTCGCTACCGTCTGCGGAGAGGGTCCTGAAGCCTCTTTCCTCACTTGCTGTACATGGATGACCGCAGTATTCACCACTCAAAAAACGAAGGAACGAAATTGGTTGAGTTTTGCTGTAAAAAGTAACAGAAAGATTAGAATTCAATAATATGGAGTTTGGTGTCAGATAAAATGTGCTGGTTTTATCCATGTGAAGCGAGGGGATGGTTGCGGTCTCCGATGACGTACAAGTCTAAGAGATGTAAGATCTCCGATCCGTCTCTGGATCGGAAACCTACAAATATGTGGGTATGCCTGAGGCTTTAGGTATCAGGGGTGCAAATTAAAACCAATCGTTGAAAGGCGTTTCTGTGAGCCGCCTGACCAAAAGTACTTAACAGGTTTTTGTTTCAGGTGGAGGAAACAAGATACGCCGCTTTTTAACGGTTGGGTTATGCTGTAATCATTACTCTTTGGCATATCAAATGGATCAGCGCTGAATTGGACGCCCTGGATCGTTAAAGTCCCGAATCTCCTGGACCCGCACATCGTATGCATCATCCCGATCATCAGTGATGAGATGTATATCCCGCGGAGGATGTGGGGGCCGAGGCATTCTTTAAATGATACGGGACCTAATAATGCGAGGTGTGCAATTCTCCAGGATTATTTCCTTCACAGTGACGTGGAAGGCATGGGTTGTATTTAGGTAGATAATAAAGGATATTACCCCGCCTCTCTTGGAAGATTGAGAACTGGCGGAACAGTAGTGGTAGGCACCAAGGATTCGCGAGGACATATGGAGAGCAAAGAGCTGCACGAGTCATTCTATCGAGCCCCTTAAGGGGGGACCTGATTGGATCGGCTAGGTCTGGGTCTTGGATACAGCCTTCGGTAACCTCTTTGGGGAAAACCGAGGGTTTTGTCTCGCCAATTATGGACGAAGTGATTAGACGAACACATCCATAGGATAATACATCCTGAAGGACGGTACGGTCCATCGGCGGGCTGCCACCCCTGGAGTCCATCAGGATGTTTTTCCGGTTGTTCGTATTGCGCTAACGGCGAGTATTTGCATAGACCAAACCCTCGTAGCCACGATTAATACATCAGCAAATGTGCTGTCGATATGGGAATTTGTACTCCGAAGTGCCATATTACCAATATGTGCCCCACACACACCAAGTTCTCGAAATGGGAAGCAAACTGTATGGGATCGATCTATTATCACAGGCCAGGGACATTCTAGACAATAAGCCTGACATTGTGGAATAAAACCTAGGACGATTGGCGCGCCGGGCATACTTGTTGACGTCACCATTCCGCATGCCGTAAACCTTGTCAAAGGCCGGAAAAAGAAAAAGTCTAAATATTGATTGGCACACGAGTGGTACCGACATGGTGGGATGTCGACTCAACAAGTATTGCCCGATTGTCGTTTTGCTCATGGGTTGATACCAAGAGCCCGAAATCTACAGAGGCCTCAATCGGGCGTTTGTGGGCAGGCGTCGATACAGAAGGCAGATCGTATTGCTTGACACGCGCACGATAGTGAGGAGGTTTTCTCACTTGGGGTCCTAAACACCGGTTGGCTGGTGTCCTCGAGCCTCGCCATTGTTGGATGACTTTTTTATTTTATATGTTATTTGTTTTTTCTACTAATATATAAAAATGTAAAAAAAAAGATTTTAAACTAAAAGAGGGAAATATATAATAATAATAAGGTTAATTTAAATCGTTACAAACTTTTGCCCCTTAATAGTAATCGAACAATTTACAAATTAAGTAACTTAGCACTAATAGCTATTTAACAGTCTGTGGCCACAAACTAAGCACAATGGCTTGTATTTGGGTTGCCTGAGTTGGGGGACTAGCGTTTATTCATAAGATCTACAATTGTTTTGCAGTTATTGTGATGTAGCGTTGCCTGTTGTTGTATGTATGTGTGTGTGTGTATGAGTGTGTGTGGTGGTGTTTGTGTGTGTGTGGTTTGGGTGTGGTGTAGGGTGTGTAGAATGTTAAGTACATTGCGTGGGGGTTTTAGGTAAAGGGAAAAAAGGTTTTCCCCCGGTACTCCTAGGAATTAAAGTGTTGGAGCCATTTTTAATAAATTTTTGGCAAAGTATTTTGAGGCACACTTTATATACAGTATTTGCTGACAGTCTGAGATAATGAAGAGCTGTGATAATTGAGCTGGTCTGGCCATCTTGCGAGTTGGTGCGAGGAAGGGGAATTGCAAACATAACGTT
>CM042808.1:25961946-26040715 GCA_009982885.2 Hyles vespertilio | reverse complement strand
CATTCACACATTTAACATTATGTTATTTTTAAAACATGAAAATTAACTGCGACACTAACAGATACCGCAATTACTTAACATCGTCTATTTACAAATTTTTCTTCTTGTAGTTTTGGAGAGCCTTAGTATCGGTAAAGTCTTCTCTTGTCTATAGGGTTTTGGTCATAATAATTTTGATGCTAGACATTGGTAAGGATGAAGTATGTAAGAGGATGGAATGAAAGTGTAATTCAACAAGAAGCTAATATGCGAGGATTTTACTCTATTCAGTCTAATTAAATCCTGGTTTTTCGGCGGGGTACTGTGACGTTGTGGGCTGCACCTTTATATTTGCGACTATGTTCATAGTCGACATATCCTATTGTCACCAATCACGCTCCGTTGCGCTGATTGGTTTATTCCATCTGACACTGTCAGAGTGACGTACGACTTTCATCGGCGTTCGCTTAAATCGGTGTAACTTCGCTCGCGTCCTTTTCCCTAACCTAAAGCCGCTTGCTACCACGCGTTTTTCCGAACCCTCTGGGGTGAGTGTTCGTGTTCTATTTGCTAACGCTTTTTATGCTTGTTTGTCAGTTTATCTGTCGCCGGGCTTGTGAGTACCATGATTCGTGGCACGAATGCAACCTAGTTTGCATTCTATCTCTTGGATACTGATCCAGGTTCTTCTTTTCTTCGTACTGGCGTACTTGGCGTTTTTTCCAACTCCGTGCTATGCCCGTTTGCTCGGCACAGCTTCCTGCCGGACTGCCTCGATCCTGCGCTGCCGCTGACCTGCGCACCGTGCCCGGCCACGTGCGTGACTTCGCCGCGGGCGGGGTTCGCCGGTTCCGCCCGTTCCGAAGGACCGATCGTGTCCCGTGAAGGCCCGTGACTCCTGTTGCATACCACCAGCAACAGTGCCGGGTGTAAATGTGATGCGAAATTATTAAAGCCGAACACGTTAATACCCTGCGTTCTCATTTACTACCTCCCCTACCTGGGGCGCCAACCGCGCATAGGTAACGACTCTCACACTACGGTCATACGTGTATCTCTACATCTTCCCAGCGACCATTTTCCCGGTGGGAGTGTCGGGGTGTGTAGGTAGGTGGTGGGTGTTATGGTGCGGTGTGGGTATGCACTTGTAATGATATTGCGGTGGTGCGCGAGCGACACAACGAGCACAAGCACAAGCAACAGTTTATTTTCACACCGTACAGTTCACAATACACAGAAGAAAAGTTCACACGATACGCTACACAGTAATACTACACACTATACATAAGATCAATAGAATAGTACGAGAGAAAACAAAGCACAGTAAAAATAGCAGATTGAGCGACATTAACGCAGTTAGATGATAAACGCAAGCTAGCAGGCAACACGGGCTTCGCGGGCGAATCTATGTTCCGACTGGTGGTCTCGGCAGGTAGTGCCTAACGGTCCGTTTGTCCCCCCTGCGCGACCGCACGTCTTGCCGGACCGGGCGTGAACAATACGCTCGATATAAATGCATAAATATATGTTAGATGTCCGATAGGAAAAATGGGTTCCGTAATTTAACATATGAATTTGTTGTATATAGTTTTAATTAATGTAATGATTGTTTTATTTAAAAAGGTGTGTAAATTATATTATTTTAGAAAATATTGTATATATAAAATTGTGTATAAAAATGTAAACTGTAAATTGTAAATATGTAATATAAATATTTGAAATAAATAAATATTGTGTAAATATATAAATATGTAAAAAGTATATAATATATAAAGTAAATAAAATATGTGTGGAGTACGCCACATCACTCCCCTCTGAGACCGTTACTACGGGCGATAAAAATCAGGAAATCGCACAGTACGGCCCGAACGCGTTCTCCTGACGTCATCCTGGGCTTGGGCATCGTGCCCTGTAGGGACAGGATTAGGTAGGGAACAAGGAGGTGGTTGGGAGTTGGGGTGGTGGTCGAGGTGGATTGGGAGATTGGTCCGGCAGTATGTAGGCCGGTTTAAGGCGGTCTACTGATACTGTCACACTCTTCCTTTGACCTGTATTTTGAAGGTCTTATCACCTCTTGTGATGACCTTGTATGGGCCAGTGTAGGGTGGCTGTAGTGAGCCACGAGAGGTGTCATCCCGTAGGAAGACATGACTCGATGAAGCCAGGTCCGTATAGACAAAGACTTTGTCTTTTACTGTGACGTGCAGCTGGAGCTGGCTGGAGTTTGGATGTGAAACCGGTGCAGACGTGTGGGTGAACTCCGATATGTCGGTGGAATTAGGAGCCGAGGCCTGGAAGAATTCTCCAGGTAATCGGAGAGGTTCACCATACACACAGCTCAGCAGAAGACGACCGCAGATCGTCTTGTAGGCACTCCTAATGCCCAACAGCACCAAGGGTAATATGTCCACCCAATTGGAGTCCATGTGGCACATTATGGCTGCCTTTAACTGGCGGTGGAATCGTTCCACTAAGCCGTTGCATGATGGATGATACGCGGTAGTTTTGCGATGTTTGAATCCGATCACTTTTCCGAGATACTGGAAAAGTGACGATTCAAACTGTCGTCCGCGATCAGTCACAATATCGGTGGGACATCCAAATCTGGATATCCACGATATTAAGGCCTTCCCGACTGTTTCGGCGGTGATATCCATCATGGGAACGACTTCCGGCCAGCGGGTGAAACGATCCACCGCCGTCAAACAGTAGCGGTACCCGTGTGAGACGGGCAGAGGACCGATAATGTCCACAATGGACAAATGCGAACCGGGCGCGAGGCAGATCGAACGTGCCCAATGGAGATGACACGTGGCGATTCACCTTGGCGCGTTGGCATGCCAAACATTGTCGGGACCACTCTCGACAGTCTCTGCGCATCCCAGGCCAAACGAATCGTTCGGCAACCGAGTTTTGTCGTAGCGTTAGCGCCTGGGTGGCTGAGACTATGGAGACTGTCGAAAAGCTGTCTTCGCAATGGTCTGGTGACGAACGGTCTTGGTGTCCGAGTGCTGACGTCACAGTAAAGCTCCAGACGAGAATTGGGAATCCTCAACTTTTTAGGCGAAGTGATGATTCTCCTCCAGAAGTTGAGTCAGCTCCGGATCTGAAGCCTGAGATGAAGCCAGCACTTCCAGATCGACTGGCATCTGCAGTTCATCGACGCGTGATAAAGGATCGGCCACGACATTGTCCTTCCCGGAAATATGCCGTATGTCGGTCGTGAACTGCGAGATGTAGTCGAGATGGCGGTACTGTCTAGGCGAACAGTTGGCTTTCCTCTCGCTGAAAGCGTAACTGAGCGGCTTGTGATCCGTAAAGACTACGAAATGCCTGGCCTCCAGCATATGCCGAAAGTATTTTATGCTTTCATATATGGCCAGGAGTTCGCGGTCGTACGGAGAGTACTTTTGTTGGGAGGGACTCAACTTCCGTGAGAAGAATGCTAGAGGCTCCCAATGATTGTTTTTGAATTGCTGCAAAACTGCACCCATTGCAGGTCGGACGCGTCTGTTACTAGAGCGAGCTCGGCCTGACAATCTGGGTGGGCCAGCAATGCAGCATTGGCGAGGCTCTCCTTGCACCTGTCGAAAGCCAACAGGGCCTCACCTGAGATGTCGACTGGTTGAGATGCCTTGACATTGCCCGAAAGTAAGGCGTTTAAGGGTGCTTGGACGGAAGCAGAGTTTGGAAGAAATCGCCTATAAAAGTTGAGCATTCCAAGAATCGCCTCAGTTGTCTGATGGTCTTGGGAACTGGGAAGTCTTTTATGGCTTGGACCTTACATTCCAGAGGTTTGGTTCCGGAGGCGGAGATTCGGTAGCCTAGAAATGTTACCTCTGGTGCACCGAAGACGCATTTGGAGGTGTTGACGAGGACGCCGTATTCTCTCATGCGACTGAAAAGTTGATGGAGATGGGCTTCGTGCTCAGCTTCGTCTTTGGAAAAGACGAGGAAGTCGTCCAGATAACAGTAGCAGAAGTCGAGGCCTCGCGTCATTTCGTCAACAAACCTCTGGAATGTCTGGCCTGCGTTCCTAAGACCGAAGGTCATAAAAGGAAATTCATAAGGGCCAAAGGGAGTAGTGATGGCAGTTTTTGGGATGTCATCTTCGAAGACAGGGATTTGGTTGTACGCCTTCATCAGGTCGATGGTGGAAAAGACTGTACAACCGGAAATGGAATGGGAGAAGTCTTGGATATGCCTAATAGGATAACGGTCTGGGATAGTGCGTGCGTTAAGCGATCGATAATCGCCACACGGCCGCCAGCCGTTATCTTTCTTAGGCGCAAGGTGTAAGGGAGAAGCCCAAGGACTGTCAGAAAGACGCGCTGTGCCATTACTCAGCATGAGCGCGAATTCCTGCTTGGCCACTTGAAGTTTGTCCGGTGCTAGCCTTCGAGGAGTGCACGATACAGGAGGTCCTGGAGTGGTCCTGATGTGGTGTACCGTGTTGTGTTTTGGGGACACCGGTGTACCTGACGGGCGAGTAATTTCAGGATATTTATCCAACACCCCATGGAAGCGCGTGTCGCCTGTAGGAACCTTAACAGAAAAAACATTAATATTAGCAACGCATGCATAGGTTGATAATGTAGTTGTGTTGTCTATAAGGCGTTGATTGCGGCAGTCTACAATTAAGTTATAGAAGCCAAGAAAATCAACGCCTATTATTGGCTTAGTGACATTGGCGACGATGAAACGCCAAGGGAAATTGCGTCTGAGCCCTAAATTTAAATTAATTTCGACGAAGCCGAAGGTTTCGATCGTCGACCCGTTGGCTGCGGTGAGCGTGAAGTCGGTCTTGACACGTCGTTCCCGAAGCGCAGCACGAGGGTAGACGCACAGGTCACTGCCGGTGTCCACCAGGAACTGGACATTCGTACTGCGGTCAGTGACGAAGAGGCGACCTCCACGGGATGGACAATCGTTGGTCGCCACTACCGATTGCCCGCGGCGTTTCCCGACTTGGAGAAGTCGCATGGCTTCTGGCACTTGCGAGCCTGTGCACCGAACTTGGCGTGGTACCAGCACAGCGGGTACCTTTTGTAGCTGGAACTGGATCGGCTCCTATGCGGCGAGGCTGTACGGCGACGGTCTGCTGGCCTTGACCGGTCTGTGACAAAGCAGGCGGCACGAGTATGCTCCTCCAGTTTGAGAGTCAGGTGCTGCACCATCTTCTTCAGCTCTGAGATCTCATCAGACTGGTGTGACGTGTGAGGCCTGCTTGAAGTAGCTACAGCATCGATGTGTGGTGACGTCAGCTCCTGGATGCGGTCTGCCAGGTCAGCGAGCTGCTCCAGCGACTGGGTTGACTGTGACGCCAGCACTGTCTGTATGGCATGTGGAAGTCGGTTGCTCCATATGGACTGGAGGAAGTCGTCCTGCACAGATGGTCCCGCCAAATCTTGCAGATGCCGCAAAAAATATGAAGGCTTCCTATCGCCAAGCTCTTCGTGCGTGAGCAACTGCTTCACCTTGCGTTCGTGAGAAGCCGACAACCGCTTTATCAATTCCGACTAATCTTGTCGTAGCGGTTCTTTGCCGGAGGATTAAGGATAATATCCTTGACGGCTTTCGCGTGAGTCAAGTCCAGGTTGTTGGTAACGCTGGTGAATTTTAAATCGTCGTCTTCGATATTGCGGGTATTAAATTGTCCTTCCAACAGCGCGAACCACAGCTCAGGGTCCTCGGGTGAGAAAGGTGGAACCCTAATTTTAATTCGCCGACCCGCAATGTCATCGCGGTCATTTGAAGGGCGAATTCGGCGCGCTCGTCGGGGTGGTCACGTTGGTTTCGGTACGTGAACCAACGGTTTTAACGGACTCACTGCTGTCACTCATAGTAGTAGAAGTCGTACCTGGTCGTCTCCAATAAATAGTATGTCCTTTTCGGGGTCACCAGTTATAGGGGTGGTGTAGGTAGGTGGTGTGATGGTGTGTATGAGTGCCGGTTGTTGGGTAGGCACTTGTAATGATATTGCGAGGGGTGCGCGAGCGCAACAAAACGAGCACAAGCAACAAGCAACAGTTTATTTTCACAGGTACAGTTCACAATACACAGAAGAAAAGTTCACACGATACGCTACACAGTAATACTACACACTATACATAAAGATAGAAGGAGTGGAAGAGACAGTCTATAGAATAGTACGAGAGAAAACAAAGCACAGTAAGAAATAGCAGATTGAGCGACATTAAACGCAGTTAGATGATAAACGCAAGCTAGCAGGCAACACGGGCTTCGCGGGCGAATCTATGTTCCGACTGGTGGGTCTCGGCAGGTAGTGGCCTAACGGTCCGTTTGTCCCCCCTGCGCGACCGCACGTCTTGCCGGACCGGGCGTGAACAATACGCTCGATATAAATGCATAAATATATGTTAGATGTCAGATAGGAAAAATGGGTTCCGTAATTTAACATATGAATTTGTTGTATATAGTTTTAATTACTGTAAATGAATTGTTTTATTTAAAAAGGTGTGTAAATTATATTATTTAGAAAATATTGTATATATAAAATTGTGTATAAAAATGTAAACTGTAAATTGTAAATATGTAATATAAATATTTGAAATAAATAAATATTGTGTAAATATATAAATATGTAAAAAGTATATGATATATAAAGTAAATAAAATATGTGTGGAGTACGCCACATCACTCCCCTCCTGGATTCTGTTCGTCATGTATGCAAACGATATCGCCGATACTACTAATATTTGGATGTCGCCGGAACCACTTGCTTCTTACATTTAATTGAGACAAATATTCAGATTTCCATCTCTTCCAGATATCTTCTAATAATTTTCTGACCAGTTGCCATCTAGTTCTTGCATCCTTCTCGGTTTCAATGATAGTCAAATCACCTCTGCCCGTAAGAAAATGAGCAGGTGTCAAAATGTCCAGGTCCTCAGAATCTTCAGTTATCGGACATAGTGGCCTAGAATTAAGACACGCTTCTATTTGGGCTAAAAGGGTAGTATATTTCTCGAATGTTAATTTTTGTTGGCCGATGACCGGCTTTAAGTGACTTTTGACGCTGCGAATTGCTCTTTCCCAAAGTCCAGATGCACTTGGCCAAGACGGAGCCTGAAAATGCCATTCGATGTTCATGTCAGTAATCTCTCTGAGAAAATTGCTATCTATAATTTGCTGTAGCTCGAAGTATTCCTCTTGTAAATTTCGGTTACTTTTAATAAAATTGGTTGCATTGTCGCTATAGACATGATGTGGAGCTCCTCGTCTGGCAGCCATCCTCTTCATCGCTGATAAGAATGCCGCACTAGTCAGGTCCGATACTAGCTCGATGTGTACAGCCTTGGTCACCATACATATGAATAAAACTATATACCCTTTAGTTGTTTTAACACCTCGACCACGGCTCGATTTCACGTCTATGAATCCTGTTAGATCTACGCCTGTATGGAAAAAAGGTGGTGCTTCCGTAATACGTTGTTCAGGAAGCGTCCCCATTATTTGATGTTGGTGTTGAGGATTATACTTTCTACAGATAACGCACTTCCTGATTTGTTTCTTGACTGCCCTAATTCCGCCAAGAATCCAATATTTTTGACGTAAGCGTGTAGTTGTAAGTCGAGCTCCCGCGTGAAAACTTTGTAGATGCACCTCCTCTATAAGCAATGTAGTGAAGCGGCAATCATGCGGTAATATTATTGGGTGTTTCGTTTCAATTTTTAGTGAAGACTTTCTTAGTCTTCCACCAACTCTGAGGATCCCATTTTCATCGATATATGGGTCCAGATTCAGAAGCTTGCTGTTCATCTTGACTGTTTTGTGTTTATTTAAATTGTGGATATCTTCATAAAATTCATTATATTGTACATGTTTGATTATTAGCAATTTAGCCTTGCGTAATTCTTGTAACGTGATATAGCTAGGTAGTTGTTTTTTATTTATATTTAGAGCGCGTAGTAACCATGCAGCAATAAATATTGTTTTGCGCAATGTACTGTATTTATTTAGAAGCTCCGTTATTATGGTGGGTTCCGCAGATTTTATTTGCGTAACGTTTATGATTTTTTTATTTAGTTCTAGATCTGTTGCAAATATCTCCTGCGCTTCATGTTTGAATGACAATAACCATGTTGGACCCTTCCACCATAAAGTGTTTTCTCTTAGTTGTGAAGCTAACTGACCTCTACTAGCGCAATCAGCGGGGTTTTCCGCTGACCTTACGTAACTCCAACACTGAGGTGGCATTATCGGAGTTATAAGTTTTATTCTGTTGCTGACAAACGGCTTCCATCTACCTGGGTCGCCTTGTAGCCAACCTATTACAACCTTGGAGTCGCACCATCCGAAGACTTCAATTTTGTTACCACATATACTTTGCAAAATCTTCTTCATCAACTTAGCTAGTAATTGTGCTCCACTCAACTCAAGTTTTGGCAAAGTTATACTCTTCGACTGGGGCACTACCTTGGTTTTAGCTGCCACCAAAACAACTGTAGCCTGACTTTGTCTTTCTACTCGTGCATACACCACACATGCATACGCTCGCATTGAAGCGTCACAGAATCCATGTAGTTGAATACAGTCGCCTTTACAGCTCCCAATCCACCTTGGTAACTCACAATATTTTATGCTATCGATATCCGCTCGTAATTTAGTCCATTCTGCTAAAATGTCGTTGGGTACCGGCTCATCCCAACTTAGGTTAGTTTTCCATAGATTTTGAAATAAGACTTTTAAGTTGATTACAACGGGGGCAAGCCACCCTAGCGGATCAAAAATTTTTGAAATTTCGCTTAACAAAACTCGTTTAGTGAGCTTGGGCAAAGTTACTTCCGAAAGTTGGTGTTTGAAAATAAATTTGTCATTTGTCATATTCCAGCTTAGGCCTAATGTTTTCGTATCTTCTGACTTGAAATTAAATTGGTTGTTTGTTCGTTTTTGGTCTTCTTCTAACTCTTCAAGTAACATTTGGCAATTCGACGACCATTTTCGCAATAAGAATCCACCCGATAATAATAATTTGTTTATGTCAGCCACTAAAGCCTTTCCTTCGTATACAGAATAAAAGCCTGTTAATAAGTCGTCCATAAACAAATCTTCTTCCAGTATTTTTGCTGCTGCTGGAAACTCGGTTCTTTCATCCTGTGCTAGCTGATGCAAAGTCATCATTGCCAAAAATGGCGCCGATTTTGTCCCATAAGTGACCGTCGTCAGTTCATATGATTTGATTGGTTCGCTAGGATTATCTCGCCAAACGATTTTTTGTAGTTTGCGGTCGGATTTGTGCACTAAAATTTGCCGATACATTTTTTCAATATCGGCAGTTACTACAAACGGATACTGTCTCCACTTTATAATCAGTGACTGAAGATCTTTTTGTAGATTCGGTCCCCGAAGCATGACGTCATTTAGGCTAACTCCAGTTGAAGTCTTTGACGACGCATTAAAAACAACTCGGAATTTATTTAAATTACGCTCGCCTGGTTTTTGTACGCAGTGATGAGGGAGATAACATGCTATCGACGTCTCCATCGGGGAGTAGTGTTCTTCCATATGACCTAATTTTTTATATTCTGATATGAAATCTTTATATTGTTGTTTTAGCTGATTTTGTTTGCTAAGTCTTTTTTCAAGGTTGCAAAATTGTGCCATAGCTATATTTTTAGAAGATCCGAGAGTATGTAATTCCGCCGACTTAAAAGGTAATCTTACAACATACCGACCATCTGATTGGCGCTCCGTTGTTGATTTGTAGAATTGGACGCACTCCTGGTCTTCGCTCGTCATTTCTGAATCATCGTCGATGTCCTCCACTTCCCAGAATTTTCTGATGTCTTCAATATTGTTCAGTACCACATTACATTGAAAGCTATTGGGCATTAAGCCTCCGCATAAAATCCAGCCTAACTGCGTTTGCTGCACAATCGGTTGTGGACTATTCTCGCTCTTCAGAAAACCGCTTAGTATAATATGTGAATAGATATCTGCTCCGAATAATAGGTCCACCCGACGGCTTACGTTAAACTCAGGATCTGCTAGTTGGATGCCACATAATTGTGGCCAGTTGGGTTTGCCGAATGATTGCGTTGGGAGATCTTTGATCAAGCTATTCATTATGATTACATCAGTGTTAAAACTGAAATCGCTGTATATCGATGAACATAAAATATTTATAACGCCTTTGCTGTTGTTCTCCCTTTCTCCTACTCCAATAATTACTCCGCTACATTTTCTTCGTTGTATACCTAATAGTTGAGCTGCATTTTCCGAGATCAGGGAAATTTGAGAGCCTTGATCTATTAAGGCACGCATTGTATGTTTAACTCCGTTTGCTGCCGTTACCCGAACTAATGCTGTTGCTAAGAGTACTTGCGACTGATCCTCCTGAGATACATGCGTATTTCCAGCCACGTGCTCAGACACTCTGATGCCTGATGACGTAGAAGGTTGCATTAGTGCATACGCGTCGTGTAGTATAGTGTGGTGTTTGCCTCTACAATTGCGACATCTTTTAGTTGAAAAACAATTTTTGCCATTATGGTCAAATAAGCAATTCTTGCAAACATTTAGGTCGCTGACTGTTTTTAGTTTCAAATCATTCGACATGTTTATGAAATTTTTACATTGGTATAATAAATGATCAACTTGTTTACACAAGGGACACTTGACACCACATCCGCTAAGTACCTAAGGTGCAGATTTCCACGCATGTTTTCGATTAAAATTAGTGGGTTCGGATCTATAAAATTGATTGTGTTGATAATTTTTTGATTTTCCGTTGAAATAGTTACCCTTGGAAAAGCTTGCTTTAGAAGATTGTGGATCTAATTTCCTTTGAGATGATTCAAGAGTGGTAAATTTAAATTCAAGAAAATCGATAAAATCTGCTAGTTGCGGTATTTCCCGTGAATTCTTCGCGTATTTTTGATACTCCGTATAGGTCTCCGAATCCAGTTTTTGGGATAAAAGGTGGACCACCATCGGCCCACATGCTTCAGTATCTATTCCAAGAGTCTTCAGAGCATGAAGATTTTCTATAGCTGCGTCATGAATTTTTTTTGTAATAGGCTATCGAGCGTCGATCCACGTTCGGCGTGCTCAGAAGTAAGTTCATATGAGCCGTAAATATTTGCTTTTTGTTGTCATACCGGTTATTTAAGATTTCCCAACACACAGCATAATTTTCTGTTGTCACGTTCAAATGTCGCACTAAACCAAGGGCTTCGCCTTTCAATTTAGTTTTTAGATGCTGCATCTTCTGAGCCATAGATAATGTGGGGTTACAATGAACAGCTTCACTAAATAAATCTTTAAAAGAAGTCCATTCATTATATTGACCGGCAAAGGTCGGAATATCCAAAATTGGTGTAGATTGTTCCCGATGATTATTGGACCACATCTTTCTGAAGATTTGTCTTTTCAGACGACAGAACGTATCTTCGTGTGTAAGAAAAACTCCTTGATAAGAATTTTCCTCACCGTCCAGCTCAGCTTCGATTTCCCAATGGAGCGTGTCAATTGTAGTCCACCGAGACGTCAGATTTTTCAGTTTATCCTCGAACTCCCACTTTTCCTCAATATCGTCCAAATCAATGCTAGCTACCGTTCTAGAGAATGCCTTGAAATTAATATATTGCTTACGCAACATGTCATCCAACTTACTACACAATCCCTTAGATATCTGCTGTCGCGATAAAGTACTCGCAGACTGCTGACCCTGTTCAGCTGCATAATCGCTGGTCTCGGCATTAGATGGTTCCGAGGGTACTGCCTGTTTAGTTGGCTGACCAAGCGCGATTTTAGATCGCACCACCATTTTTTCTTGTTGCTGAATAATAGATTCCTTAATGCTTTTGTAAAGTGACATCGTACGTACATAGTCTCCGTTTATATAATACGGCTCATCCCGGATATCATAGCTCGAGAGTTCGACGTGATTATTTTCGAACTCCTTCCAGTAACTCTCTAATGTGTCTAACTTCCGCTTAAAGTAATCCTGGGACGACTTTCGCTCTGCTCCATCTTTGCTTAAGTTGATACCGAATTTTCTGATAGCATCAATAATCGTACTTTGGCTGACAAGTAGATCCTCCATGGCTAGTAGATAAAATTAGAAAGATCTTACTTGTGTTACACGTTGCTTGCTGCTTACGCCGGAACTGGAAACTGCAATTCCAAACCACGCTGGCTCCTCCACACACGCGAAAAAAATAGGTCCGCCTGTACGGAGGCTCGAAGGACCATGTAGAGTTTAGTAAAAGATAATAGCTTGCTTTACACTGTTTATTAACAAGTAATTAGAGATGGAGATGATTTTATAACTATAAAAATATGATAAGATAAATTGCTAGCTTGAGTACACGCGTCGCGGGTGACAATTAATTGCGTACTAATTACGTAAAACACGAGTACCGCGCTCGCGGTGTATAAAATGCTGACAAGACCAAATGTAGGGCATTAGCCCGTACAATTATTATAATTAAGAATTTAAATTTTAAATTGCTGACTTTGGTAAACGATTTATTGACGGAATTAGAACACATTACATTTAAAATATTTGACTCCCCGATACTCAAATAATTCAATATGTCCTCCACCGGGAGACCCACATCAAAAAATATAGCCGCCCCAAAAACAAACCGGTCAACGCGACTGGGTCGCGAGACAGCAAACCCTGCGCAGGCGCCCGTGATTGTGATTGATGCGCCTGGACTGCGCCCGGAAGAGGACGAGGGTTTTACTTCGGTGCAGGCCAGTGGGGCGATGTGCACCCGAAGGCTCTCGTTGGCCGATGAGCTAAGGGGAGCACAGACCCCTGGCGCCTCAGTTTCGCCGTCGAGGGCGTCTGCAGAACTTACTGCAGACAGAAGCGACGAGTGTCGATCGGTGGGTGGGAGCGATCTCTCGGAGTCCGTAGGCGCGACCACCAGCGAACGACCAAGCCTTGGGGGAATACTCGCCGATTCGGCTCAAAGTGCGAACAAAGCCATGCTGGAGGCAAAAGAAGCCCTGGAGTCAAAGGCGGCGGGAAACCTCAAGAAGGAGGTCCGGGAGATGGTCGTAGACCGCCTCCATTTGCTCTACGAGCTCATCCTAAAATTGGCTGAGTCTCGTACTAGGCTGCAATGGGAGGCGAGCGTCGCCAGGACCTCCCCTGCCCGGGAAATGGAAGTGGCGGCGAAAAGACACGCCAGAGCAGTTGAAAAACTGGCTGGCGACCTCGGAACCGCCACAAAGGAGGTTGCGGCTAAGCTAGAGGGTCTGCAGAAGGAGGTGAGCGCGGCTCGCCTGATGGTGGCACACGACGTGGTGTCATCTTTGGATGAGACGCGCTCACTTATCATAAAAAGGCAGCCCACCTCTCTTCCCGAATTAATCCGTGGGGAGTTTAAAAAGATGAGGAAAGAGCTCGCCGTGGCACCACTCATGGACCGGGCGGAGGAGGACCGGCTGATGGGTGCGTTGGAGGGCCTCCGAGAGGAGATCGCGGAAAACACGCGAGTTATGCGAACCTATGCTGAGGTCAGCGCGGCGCCACCCGTTATTGCTAAACCCAGCCCATCGGCGCCTTCCCACGCGCTGATAATCTCTTCGGAGGACCCCAAAGCCACATCTGATGACGTAATAAAGAGCATTCAGGCTGGCTTGGACCCCCGTGCGGAAGGCCTGCGCGTGGAGAGGTGCCGGAGGGTGCGTGATGGCAAGGTGGTGCTGGGCCTCTCAGCAAAGTGCGAGGCGGATAGGGTCGCGGAGGTTTTAAGGAAACGGGACCTTACCGTGACCCAGGCGCAAAACAAGAAGCCCCTAGTGGAAATAGCTGAGGTACTCGCCTTTAATTCCGATGAAGACATTATTGAGTCCCTGTGGACGCAAAACACACACGTCACGCAGGGACTTAATAGGTCGGAGGAAACTGCGAAAGTCCTCTTTCGCAGAAAGGCGAGAAACCCACTGGAAAGCCATGTAGTCCTGGAGGTAACTCCAGGACTATGGAAAAAGCTCACCAGTGCAGGGCTAATCTACGTGGGGCTCCAGCGAAGGCCAGTGAGGGACAGATCCCCACTAGTCCAGTGCTCTCAGTGCCTGGGTTACGGGCACACACGCAAGTTCTGCAAAGCTGCAGAAAGAATCTGTTCTTTCTGTAGCGGAGCACATGCGGGTGATTGCCCAGCCCGCGCCGGAGGTGAAAAGCCAAGGTGTACCAACTGCAAAAGGGAGGGCGGCCGCGACCAAGCGGATGATCACACTGCTTTTTCTGACAGCTGCCCGGTGCGCCAGAAGTGGGACGCCATAGCGAGGTCGCGTGTGGCTTACTGCTAAAGGCGCCACGGACAGCTGTCAGGAGCTCATAATTATGCAGGCAAACCTGGACCGTGCCAGATTGGCGACTGCAGAAATAATGAGTGCAGGTGTGCGCCAGGGAGCGGCCGTCATCCTTGTGCAGGAGCCTTATGTTGGCGCAAAAGGTGAGTTGGCGGCGTTGGCGCGCGGCCGAGTAGTGCAAGCACACCCGACCGTGCGACTCGGGCCCAACAAAGCCGCTATAGTTGTGCTAAATGACGCACTGCGCCTAACGATGGATCCTGCACTGCAGTCGGAAACCATGGCTTGCGCGCTCCTCGAAACCAAAGATGGCCACATCGGAGTCGTCTCCGCCTACTTTCCGCCCGAGAGCGATGCTTACACCCTGGCCGCCTTCAGATCACAGTTAAGTGAACTTGAGGCCGCCATGTCTAAGCTGGACAGCGGACGGTTGGTGGTCGGGGGTGACTTCAATGCTTGGAACCGATGGTGGGGGAGTGAGCGCGATGACGAGCGTGGCGAAATGCTGGCAGACTGTTTCGATCGCTATGATCTAACAGTCCTAAATGAGGGGGAAGAGCCGACCTTTGAGGCGTGGAGGCGGGGCCGAGCGTGCTGCAGTCACGTCGACGTGACTGCATGTGGCGCTGCCCTGCTCCCGCGCGTCACGGACTGGCTCATCGACCCGTCTTTAACGTCAGCACAGCACAAAACGCTCGTTACTCGCCTTTCGGCGCGGACATTGCCTGCTCCTCCGCGAACCAGAACTCGGAAATACCGCACAAGGAACGCCAACTGGGAAGTCTTCCAAGACACCTTATCCGGAGAGCTGAGATCACGAAACCTCACTGTGGAGACCATGGACGCCCTGCAGCTGCAGGAGGGCGTGGAAGACGCAGCGGTAGCTTAAGCCCTGGTCTGTCGAAGCTACGCACAGCGTTTTGTTGCGCGGAATGCGGTGTCAAACTCGGTTTTGTATGAAAAACATTGACATTGACATGACGTTCCGCCGCAATATGCGTCATCCAGCGTCTGCGGTGAGGGGTCAACCGGGTGATGGGTAGACTGGTCTTTTGTGCTGTCACAGTATGCGTCGGTGTAGAGGGGCAAGTGTGGTGAAGCGCGGGGCAGATACACCGCACAACGTGCCGTCATTCTCATCATTTCGTCGCGGTAAGCGTATTTGCGCAATAGATTTATTTGAGAACAATATTTTTATAAATTTTTGTTTGGTTTAAACTTTTGTTTAGGCTGTGTCGCGTATATCGACTATGTGCTGCCGCACAGTACGTTTAATAAAGTTCACGTACGTTCCCAATGACAATGGCGCAATATTACACCACGTAGGAATAAAACTTTAAAACCTTGCTTTGGTAAAAAAGATACAATTAAAAAGTAAAATTAAATAATATTTAATAAGTACAAGATTATAAAATGGAGTCAATTACATTTATTCTATTGTTATAAAAATTACGAACGGAAGTGTATGTTAATTGTTCTAAGTACCTAGTACCCCATGCTTTTTAACAAAATATAGCAACGGCATTAGTTCCCAACTGATCAGGGTACAATTGGAGACGATTTATTAGTAGGTATCTATATACATTCAGTCTTTATCGCTATTCGCAGGGCACTTTATCAGCCCATATACGTCCCACTGCAGGGCACGGGTCTCCTCTACAATCGAGAATACGATTGAGAATGGTTAGGCCATACTATAGTCCACTACGCTAGCTGGCCTTATCCCTATATTTGCATAGAAAGAAATACAATCAACAAACAACAAATTTTATATGAGCCCGAAAAAGTAGCTACAAAGAATCTTATGATGAGTTTTGTATCAGCCCATATACATACATTCGTTGTATAATGGTTGTATATTATCTTCGTAGTTATTTTCAAAATCCAACTGCAAGATATAATAAACTATCGCCGTTCGACACAATTAGCACCACTCTCCTAGCACCTGGAGTACATCATGTGATGACATGGTGCAATCTTAAATACAGGGTATCTCAAGACTGCTACCGAAAACGAAGCCGGGTGGTAGTTTTAGTGGCTACAAACACAATGCAATTAAAAATTTCGCATAGAAACGCGACAATTATTTTTTATGATTTTTTAAATATCGTCATTTTTGGGTGGTAAATCCATAGTTTTTGCTAAAATAATAATTTAAACTCTTTTATACCTTAGAGTATTTATAAATAAAAGGGTATAAACTATTATTTTAGGAAAAAATGTATTTACCACCCAAATATGGCCATAGGAAAAAAATAACAAAAAAAAATTTTTCGCTTTTATTTGCAACTTTTTCTGTTGCATTGTGTCTGAAGTCGCTTAGACTACCACCCGGCTTCGTTTTCGGTAGCAGTCTTGATATACCCTGTATGTAGTTCCTCAACGTAGTATCAAGTTCTGTGTTTTCCGCTTTTTTCCATTCCCATTCCATTAAAACCCCCTCTATATATATTGTAATTTGTGCTACTTACACCTACGCATATATATTTTGAGCTCTGTGTTATGAATTCCGTTAAAGACTAAAATAAAATTATTATTTTAAAATGTGACCATCAGTATTGTTCCAGGTTTTGCTTGTGACAGTTTTATAGGAAAATAATTAAATCGTTATGGAATTTATTTTTACCCAATTACGGTACGATCGATGACGATAATGTAAGAAAGGATAACTACATAAATCCAGTGAAATTTAATTTGATCTGACAATAAGTTGTTTAGCCGAAAAAAATGTATTCAGCACACGCGTATTTCATTAGAATGATAGGAACCACTTATATCACGTATCAATATTGCGAAAATTGTCTCGTCAACATATATACCCAGTTTATTTAAAATGACACACATCATTTTTTTAAAGAAATTATATATATTTTTGAACTCAAATGATTGTTATTTGTTGTCATGGAAATTCAAGAAAACTTCAATGCGAAATTGCCATAGTAACGTTGGTTGTCAATGAACGGTTCTCCCATTGGTCAACGGTTTTACGCACAGAGTGAAACCTATATGAGAACCACCTTTTTTGTTGTTATGTGAACTACGTTGCATGACGTCATGACGTTACCGCTTACCGCAGTGCCGCGCGTATTCTTCGCCAGACCAGGCCTTTATACAGCGGCAGTAACGGCGGCGTGCGACTCCGTACTGTCTCCACTCTCGGCACCGCGCCCTCGGCCGGACCCCCCCTGGTGGAACGCAGAGCTGCGCGCAAAACAAAAAGAAGTGACCACCAGGAGGAGACGGATCCGGTGCGCGGCCCCGAGACGGAGACAGCATGTGGTCCAGCAATACCTCACGGCATTGCGGGAGTATAAGGACGCGGCGAGAGCCGCCCAAACTGCCAGCTGGAAAGCACTTTGTACGACCTCGGAGCGGGAGAGCATGTGGGACGGAGTGTACCGCATCCTCCGCACCACGGAGCGACGCAAGCCTGATTGCCTTCTGCGAGCCGGAGATGGCCAAATGTGCACGCCGGCCGAGTCAGCTCGTCTGCTGGCGGACCATCTCTTCCCAGACGACGACCCGCAGCAGGATTCTCCTGAACAGGCTGCGGTCAGATTGTCGGTCGGGACAGAGGATGCTCTAGAACGATGCGGACCGGACGACCCGGAATTCACGGCAGCCGAGCTGGCTTGGGCGGTGTCCACCTTCTCACCAAAAAAGGCACCAGGACCGGACCACCTCCCAGCAGACGTGTGCGCGAAGGCAATCGGTGCGGACGAGGGCTGTTTCCTAGCCCTCGCTAATGCAGCACTCCGCTTAGCGTGTTTTCCCGCTCCCTGGAAACGTGCTGCCGTATGCGTCCTACCAAAGCCTAACAAAAAGGATCCTGCCCACCCACGCTCCTACAGGCCGATAGGATTGTTATCAATCCTAGGCAAAATATTAGAAAAGATGCTGGTAGGCAGGCTTCGCTGGCATCTTCTGCCAACGATGCACAATATGCAATATGGCTTTATGCCCCAGCGCGGGACGGAGGACGCCCTCTATGATCTAGTAAGGCACTTAAAAACAGAAAGAAAAAACAAAAAAAATACCATCCTCATATCCCTGGACATAGAGGGCGCCTTTGATAACGCCTGGTGGCCGGCCATAGAGCTGGGCATTGTTGGTAGGGGATGCCCGCGAAACCTTTATGGCTTGGTACGCTCCTACCTGCAGAATAGGACTGTAGAGATCCTCTACGCGGGAGCCGTCCATGAGAAAACTACCACGAGAGGATGCGTGCAGGGCTCGATAGCGGGTCCCACCATGTGGAACCTTGTACTGGATCCTCTGATCAGAGAGGTCTGGGGACTCGGGGTCTACTGCCAGGCGTTCGCCGACGACATAGTTTTGGCCGTTTCCGATAAGGATATCGGGAAGGCCCAGGACACCGCAAACCGGGTGTTCGCCCACGTACACGACTGGGGCCAGAAAAACAAACTCAAATTCTCAGCGGAGTAAACAAATGCCATGTTAATCACCAGCAAATTAAAAATAACGGCCCCAGTCGTGTGCATGGCTGGGCACCAAATCCCAATGGTAGGTAGGTTCAAGCTACTCGGGGTTGTGCTAGACGACCGCCTGAATTTTGGACCCCACGTGAAAGAAACTTGCCAAAAGGCAATGAACATATATAAGAAATTGGAGCGTACCGCCAAAGTCACGTGGGGTCTGAATCCGGAGATCGTCCGCACAATCTACCGAGCGGTAATTGAGCCCATCATTCTATACGCGGCGAGCGCTTGGGGGTCGGCAGTGGATATGCGGCGTGTGGAGAGCCTCATGAGGGCAACTCAAGGCAACTTTGCAAGGAAAATTGTCAAAGGATATCGAACGGTCCCTCATGTGGCCTCCATTGCTATCACGGGTCTGCTGCCAATAGACTACCGGGTCCGAGAAATAATAACCTTACGCGAGGCGAAGCATGGTGGGCAAATCGCCGAATACCTGGGTAGGTGTATGGAAGGCAAAATTCCGCCAACCGAGATGACACACCCCGCTGGGTGGCGGCCGGTTTCGTACACCATTATGGACCAGTGCACGGACGCAAAAGTGGCCGAGTTGGGGGCGTCTGGACCGTGCATCTACACCGACGGCAGCAAAATAGAAGGAAAGGTAGGAGCTGCGCTTTCGGTCTGGAAGGGCGGTGCAGAGGTAAGGACGAAGTTCTTCAAACTAGAATCCTTTTGCACCGTGTTCCAGGCCGAAATGTTTACTCTCCTGAAGGCGGCGGAATTAGGCTGGGAACTAAAAGAAAAAACGATCAACATACTGAGTGATAGCAGGTCCTCACTGGACCTGCTACAGCAAGTCAATACCACTAATCCCGTCGCCTTCAGGATCCAGCAAAGCATAGGAAAACTTGCTGCTGTGGGTGTGGATGTGCGCCTGTATTGGCTACGCGCCCACGTCGGCACGGCCGGAAACGAACGTGCCGACGTGTTGGCAAAAAAAGCGGCGCTGAGCAGGAAGACAGCCCGTGACTACGACCTGATATCGGTATCGTGTGCGAAGGGTGCTATCAGGAGGGAAAGCATAAGAAAATGGAACAACGAATATTTACAGTTAATAAGAAGTAAACACCTGGCTCATTTCCTTCCTGATGCATCCTCTGCACACGCTTATGCAAAAAATATATCGCAGTCAGCACTAATGACACAAATGCTGACTGGGCACGGAGGTTTCGGGCAGTACCTCCACAGGTTCGGGCTTCGCGAGACACCCTGGTGCACTTGTGAGCCCGGGACTGTGGAGGACGTTGCCCACGTCCTCCTTGCGTGCCCTCGCTTCTGCGCGCTGAGATACCAGCTGGAGTGCGAGACCGACTGCGACCTAACTCTGTCAGCACTGCCGGGTCTGCTGTCAAATCTAGAAACCAGAAACAAATTTGTATTATTCTGCAAAAAAATCGCTAAAGCTGTCTGCCGGGAAAATGGGAGCACGGCGAACTGGGACATTTAAAACCTGCTATACGTACTATCTCATAAAGGAGATGTGCTATCTTGGGCCGTTTTGTGTACGTCTAATACAAATTCTAGAAAAAAATGTGGAATTCAAATAAAATACATTTAGATTTCTTGGACAACAGGGGGCTTTATACAAAAATGTGATTGTTTTAGTACAGAAGCAATATTTTCTTCTATAATCTGTCCTCCATGATGATATTTTATATATTGTTGTTTAAATTGTTAAATGAATTACATTTTCTTTTATTTCCCTCTGGACACTCAGATAATCTTGTGTTATGTATAATATATTATATTATAATTATATCCATAATAACAACACTATGTCTGATGGTAAGCACAAATGCCGTCCAGGAGGAATATCTAATGGCATCAGATGACTGTCCCAAGACATTTCATACAATTATCCGGCCGGCCTGCTAAGATGCTTCTTTAAACAATAGTCCGCTATTGTTTAAAGAAGAAGACCTGGGATCATACACATGTGACTGCAAAGAGTTATTTATTCATCATAATTCTTCGATATCTTCAATATTAAATCTTTTTTATTTTGTTTTAGTTATCAGGACAAGCAATTATCTGTACAAACTGCTGGCTGCAAATAAATCAAGCTGTAGACAATGAGCAAGATTTTATTCCAACTCCGCCGTAAAAAGATTGTATCAATCTCGATTCTTTTGGACATACTTAACACCCACAAGTGCTTCATGTTGAAAGGAACATGGCTGGATACTGGACAGTGGGTTGCTGTACTCATACCATGATTATACTGTGGTATTTAGCCTTTAGGTTGGGCTACCAATAGTACAATATAGGAGCACCGGCATTGTTCCTAGATGTTTTGACTGGAGATTATTTTTAGGCGAATATAAATAAAAAATATAAAGCAAGATCTGGTTGTACTTTATTGTCCTTAAGTTTTGTTTGATTTTAGTTTTCTTTCATCAATTAATCCTACTTTTTCCTTATGTGTGCTCAGAAATAACCAGTTAGAATTAATGTCAAATACATTATTTGAAAAATAATATCTTAAACCTTAGGATAATATTATTTTTAAGTATGCAGAAGTCTAATATACTTTTCGGAGTCATGTGTGTATTGATAGTCTATATATAACATAATATAACAGAGAGATTGTGTGATGTGATAATCTGGAACGACCGGGAGCAAAAAATTTCAAGGGGGGCCCAAAAACTGATATTTGAAAAAAAATTTAGTGAATTTAAATATTTATAACAATACAAAATTAGGAGAGCCACACCCTCCGTGTGCCACCGAACGGCAAGACACAGGTTACACAAAAAATCTAGATTTCTAAACCAAAATTGAATTATCAGAGACAATAATAAGAATTTTCAAATAAAATATCGACTTTTCAGGGTTTCCGCAAAAACAAACAGTTTTCAGGTCTCCAGATCCCAGCGAGCGTGGGGTCCACGTATTGGGATCAACGGGACGCGTTCGAGATTGCAAGAATCCAAAACAGTCGACACTAAAAGTTTGCAGAATTTAATAAAGTATTAAGTTTAAAGTAAAATTGTGTTATTTTCCAAAATTTAGTATTACAGCTCAAAACCAGTCTGAACCTATCAAAACACTGCGCCCTATGTGCGCTTTAACACTATCCACACCACAACCAAGAAAAAATGTAAATTAAAAACAAAATTCTTAACGTCAAATTTTTCGTTACTGCACACCTTAGGTGGATTTCCTTACATTAGACGCGATGACGTAATCGATTAAAATCGATTATAAGAAATTTTGCAGTTTTACTGCGTCCAGACCCAGCATGCGTGGTATCCACGTGTCGGGCTCGACGAGACGCGTTTAATGGTGTGATAATCTGGAACGACCGGGAGCAAAAAATTTCAAGGGGGGCCCAAAAACTGATATTTGAAAAAAATTTAGTGAATTTAAATATTTATAACAATACAAAATTAGGAGAGCCACACCCTCCGTGTGCCACCGAACGGCAAGACACAGGTTACACAAAAAATCTAGATTTCTAAACCAAAATTGAATTATCAGAGACAATAATAAGAATTTTCAAATAAAATATCGACTTTTCAGGGTTTCCGCAAAAACAAACAGTTTTCAGGTCTCCAGATCCCAGCGAGCGTGGGGTCCACGTATTGGGATCAACGGGACGCGTTCGAGATTGCAAGAATCCAAAACAGTCGACACTAAAAGTTTGCAGAATTTAATAAAGTATTAAGTTTAAAGTAAAATTGTGTTATTTTCCAAAATTTAGTATTACAGCTCAAAACCAGTCTGAACCTATCAAAACACTGCGCCCTATGTGCGCTTTAACACTATCCACACCACAACCAAGAAAAAATGTAAATTAAAAACAAAATTCTTAACGTCAAATTTTTCGTTACTGCACACCTTAGGTGGATTTCCTTACATTAGACGCGATGACGTAATCGATTAAAATCGATTATAAGAAATTTTGCAGTTTTACTGCGTCCAGACCCAGCATGCGTGGTATCCACGTGTCGGGCTCGACGAGACGCGTTTAATGGTGTGATAATCTGGAACGACCGGGAGCAAAAAATTTCAAGGGGGGCCCAAAAACTGATATTTGAAAAAAAATTTAGTGAATTTAAATATTTATAACAATACAAAATTAGGAGAGCCACACCCTCCGTGTGCCACCGAACGGCAAGACACAGGTTACACAAAAAATCTAGATTTCTAAACCAAAATTGAATTATCAGAGACAATAATAAGAATTTTCAAATAAAATATCGACTTTTCAGGGTTTCCGCAAAAACAAACAGTTTTCAGGTCTCCAGATCCCAGCGAGCGTGGGGTCCACGTATTGGGATCAACGGGACGCGTTCGAGATTGCAAGAATCCAAAACAGTCGACACTAAAAGTTTGCAGAATTTAATAAAGTATTAAGTTTAAAGTAAAATTGTGTTATTTTCCAAAATTTAGTATTACAGCTCAAAACCAGTCTGAACCTATCAAAACACTGCGCCCTATGTGCGCTTTAACACTATCCACACCACAACCAAGAAAAAATGTAAATTAAAAACAAAATTCTTAACGTCAAATTTTTCGTTACTGCACACCTTAGGTGGATTTCCTTACATTAGACGCGATGACGTAATCGATTAAAATCGATTATAAGAAATTTTGCAGTTTTACTGCGTCCAGACCCAGCATGCGTGGTATCCACGTGTCGGGCTCGACGAGACGCGTTTAATGGTGTGATAATCTGGAACGACCGGGAGCAAAAAATTTCAAGGGGGGCCCAAAAACTGATATTTGAAAAAAAATTTAGTGAATTTAAATATTTATAACAATACAAAATTAGGAGAGCCACACCCTTCGTGTGCCACCGAACGGCAAGACACAGGTTACACAAAAAATCTAGATTTCTAAACCAAAATTGAATTATCAGAGACAATAATAAGAATTTTCAAATAAAATATCGACTTTTCAGGGTTTCCGCAAAAACAAACAGTTTTCAGGTCTCCAGATCCCAGCGAGCGTGGGGTCCACGTATTGGGATCAACGGGACGCGTTCGAGATTGCAAGAATCCAAAACAGTCGACACTAAAAGTTTGCAGAATTTAATAAAGTATTAAGTTTAAAGTAAAATTGTGTTATTTTCCAAAATTTAGTATTACAGCTCAAAACCAGTCTGAACCTATCAAAACACTGCGCCCTATGTGCGCTTTAACACTATCCACACCACAACCAAGAAAAAATGTAAATTAAAACAAAATTCTTAACGTCAAATTTTTCGTTACTGCACACCTTAGGTGATATCTCGGCCAACATAGGTCGTAGACCCACCGAGTTTGGTATCCTCGGAACCGTCTTGGTGAGGGCTACAAATTGACCCCGCCAGAAATCCCAAATTACGCAAAAAATTACCCCCCCAAAAAAAATATTTTACCTCCAAAACAATTAATTTAAGTTAGCCTCCCCACGAAACCTTCCTCCCCCCCCTCCCTTACCCCCACCCCGAAAATTTACCTCACCCCCCCAATCCTATCTCGGCCAATATAGATCGTAGACCCACCGAGTTTGGTATCCTCGGAACCGTCTTGGTGAGGGCTACAAATTGACCCCGCCAGAAATCCCAAATTACGCAAAAAATTACCCCCCCAAAAAAAATATTTTACCTCCAAAAAATTTATTGACGTGACAACGTCTTAAATTAGGTTGCGGCTGGGAGTCACTTATGAAAAAGTGTAACGCCCGGTAACGTTACGATGAGTCACCGAACGAGAGAGAGGCCCGCCGAATGCCTTGCGTCTCTCTCCCACTCAACTATGATCGGTCTGCCGCGCGCGCAGCACTAGAGAATTAGGCGCATTGAATCGGCGCATGCTTGTGTCTCTGTCTTTGTCTTTCTCGAACGTTCTTGGCGTTGGAAAAACAAGAAAGAGTCACAATACAAGTTCACACGTGTGGTTAAAGTATCGTCAGCTGTGTCTGTAGTGAAAATATGGAGTGCTTAGATTCGTCATTACATGTACAATGTTTTAGTAAACAAAATATATTTCTATAGTTAAAATTTGTGCAATTCTTATTTTCATTCAATTCCTTGTTCCTATTGTGCAATTTAATTATATTCATATCAATAAATATTCTACCGAGAAAAAGACGTTGTCACGTAAAATCTTCGCCCGTAAAACCGACTTTACAGGCAACCATTTTTTTTACAAATGTATCCAACGATGGCGAGGCTCGAGACCCAAGCCACCAGTGGTTAGGAGCCCAAAGTGAGGAACCGCCTCACAATACGTGCCGTGTCAAGCAATACTGCCTTCTGAATCTGACTCCTGACCCAACAGCCGATTGAGAGCCTCTGTAGATGTTGGTCGAGGCTCTTTGGTATCAACCGATGGGCAGAAACGACAATCGGGACAATAATTGTTGAGTCGACATCCCACATGTCGGTAACCTCGTGTGCCAAATCTAAATATTTAGACATTTTGTCTTTTTCAGCTTTGACAAGGTTATCGTCATGCGGGATGGTGACGTCAAACTTTACGATCCAGGGCGTCCAATTCGGTCTGAGTCCATTTGAGTATGCCAAAAGAGTATATGAGTACAGGCATAACCCAACCGTTAAAAGCGCGAATCTTGTTTCCACCTGACAAAAAACTGTTAAGTACTTTTGTCAGGCGGCTAAAAAAACGCTCTTTCAACGATCGTTTTACATCTGCACCCATGATACCTAGAGCCTCAGGCATACCCAAATATTTGTAGGTTTCCGTCACAGAGAGGGATCTGAGCCTTACAGTCTCTGAGACTAGTATGTCATCAGAGACCGCAACCTCCCCTCGCTTAACATGGATAACCGCACATTTATCTACACCAAAATCCATATTGATTGAATTGCTAAATCTTTCCGTTATTTTTAACAACTCAATCAATTCGGTTTGTTTCGATGCAAATAACTTGAGGTCATCCATATAGAGCAAGTGAGATATAGGCTTAGAGCCTCTCCGTAGACGGTAACCTAACCCTGAATCCAACAACAGAGTGCTGAGGGGATTCAGGGCCATGCAAAACCACAGTGGACTCAGACTGTCGCCCTGGAATACACCCCGCTTGATTCTAATCGGCTCGTCACAATTAGGAGGAACTGTACCACCTGGATATCTCAGGACAGTGGTCCACCGCCCCATACAAGACCCAAGGAAGTTGCATAAATTTGTATTAATTTTATACAAATTTAACACCCTCATGAGCCATGTATGGGGCACCGAATCATAGGCCTTTTTATAATCTATCCAGGCAGCCGATAAATTCCTTCGGTTGTGACGAACCTGTTGGCAAATGGTCATGTTAATGAGAAGGAGCTCCTTAGTACCACGGGACCCATTCATGCAACCTGTTTGGCCGGAAAAAAGAATTTGGTTAGAATTTATATGGTCTGTATGTGACCATTATTGGTTAGAATTTATTATATATACAACAACGCCACCATGTCGGTCCGAGTACAAGATCAGAGTACGAAGGCTATTCCACTACAGAGAGGTGTGAGACAGGGAGATGTCATATCTCCGAAACTGTTCACTGCCGCGCTGGAAAACGCCTTCAAGCTCTTGCGATGGAAAGGATTCGGCATCAACATCAACGGCGAGTATATCACTCACCTTCGGTTTGCCGACGATATTGTAGTCTTGGCAGAATCGCTGGAAGACCTTAGCACTATGCTCGAAGACCTCAATCGAGTCTCCCAACAGGTGGGTCTTAAAATGAACATGGACAAAACGAAGATCATGTCGAATGTCCATGTTGTGCCCACCCCCATCGTTGTTGGGGGCTCGACTCTTGAAGTTGTTGACGAATATGTCTATTTAGGACAAGTGGTCCGGTTAGGCAGGTCCAACTTCGAGAGAGAGGTCAATCGTCGAATCCAACTCGGTTGGGCAGCGTTCGGGAAACTACGCGACGTCTTCTCGTCCAAAATACCTCAGTGCCTTAAATCGAAAGTCTTCGATAGTTGTGTGTTGCCAGTGATGACTTACGGCACCGAGACGTGGCCTCTCACTATGGGCCTTATTAGGAAGCTCAAAGTCACTCAACGAGCTATGGAGAGGGCTATGCTCGGTGTTTCCCTACGAGATCGAATCAGAAATGAGGAGATCCGTAGGAGAACTAAAATAACCGACACAGCCCACCGGATTAGCAAGTTGAAGTGGCAATTGTCAGGGCACATAGCGCGGAGATCTGATGACCGATGGGGTCGGAAAGTGCTCGAATGGAGGCCGCGTAGCGGAAAGCGCAGCGTAGGACGTCCACCTACACGATGGTCCGACGACCTGGTAAAGGTCGCGGGACGTCGCTGGATGCAGGCTGCCTCCAACAGGTCTCTGTGGAAATCATTGGGGGAGGCCTATGTTCAGCAGTGGACTTCCTTTGGCTGATGGATGGATGGATGGATTATATGGTCTGTAATTTTAGATCTAATTATGGAGGTCAAAACTTTATAAATAGTGGGAAGGCATGTGATGGGTCTATAATTTTTTGGTTCCGTGGTACAACCGGACTTAAAGAGAAGGTGAGTGACACCTGTTGTCATAAATGTTGGAAGGGATCCCCGCTCAAGCGTATCCTGGAATTGCGCTGCCAATCGAGCATGCGAACTTGGAAACCATTTTAACCAGAAGTTGTGCAGACCGTCCGGGCCCGGCGACTTCCAGTTTTGATTATTATTATTATTGTTTCTCGTCGAGGGCTTCCTTCACTTGTTAGGTCGGATTGCGGCACAAACTTTTCGGATTGAAATAAAACTATTATAACCAATTTCTACCACCTGTCAAGTGCGACTGTAGTCTCCTACATAGGTCAAACAAAACGAAGCATAGGGACCCGCGTGAAAGAACACATAGCTGTAGTCAAACTGCGACGCTCAACGAAGTCTGCAGTTGCTGAAGATATAGAAGAAGGCTCCAAGCATTACCTCCGCTTTGACCAGCCCCAAGTCCTCGCTAAAGACCACCGTTTCCTGCCCAGGATGTTTCGCGAGGCTATTGTAATTAAAAAACATCCAAATTTCAATAGAGAGGATGGCTTGAAGCTTGCACAAGCATGGGATCCAATACTACATTTAATTAAATCGGAACCCAAAACACCAACTGCCAGACCTCAAGACGCTGTGAGCTGCGTAGATCGGATCGCAAATACAGACTAGCTATTTAAATTAATTTTTTAAATTAATAATTGTAAAATAAGGGTAGTTGAATTGTAACAGTCACAGAGCGGACGTCTAAATACCTCAGTCCCACAGACTCTCAGTCCGCCCCGTGACCACGAAAGCTGTAAAGTAATCGAAAAGTCGGGAACTTAAAAAAAAATGTAAAAATTAAACCAAATCCGCGATAAAATCCGTAAATAATATTTCAATGTGTAGCATTTGCGTAAATCTAAGAAACCATTATACAAACTTTTCGGGTTCGGATAAGTACCTTAAGGAATTATACGTATTTTTATGAAATAATAACTCAGCGATTGAAGGCGAGTTATCCAAACAACATGTGAGCTGGCTGTTTAATGCTCCAGCTACTCCAAATCAAGGTGGCTTGTTCGAAGCGGCAGTGAAATCGGCAAAAATTCATGCCAAACGAGTGTTAGGTGAAGCGAGGTAAACTTTTGACGAGTTGGTAACATTTTTTACTAGGGTGGAAGCAGTAATGAATTCACGACAACTTTGCCCTCTAAGCACGGATCCTTCAGATCTAGAGGTTTTGACCCGGCACACTTTTTAATTGTTCAACCGTTGGTCGCTCTGCCTGAATATCCGTTGACAGATGTTAAGATATCTCGTTTGTCACCTTACCAACAAATACAGAAAATGTCAACACTTTTGGTCGCGTTGGAAGACTGAATATCTTCACACGCTTCAACAACGTTTTAAATGGACCTCTCTTACGGAATCTCCTAACTTAAATGATTTGGTTCTAATAAAAGAAGACAATATCCCTCCAATTCAGTGGAAACGGGGTCGTTTGATAAAACTCTTACCCGGCAAAGATGGAATAATTCGCATCGCGGAAGTTAAAACACAACATGGAGTCCTTTTGAGACCCATGTCTAAGTTATGTCGTTTACCTATAACCTAGCAACCAAGGTAGGCCTTTGTTAGGCGGGGGGATGTTTGGGCATTTTTTATCATTTTATATGTAGGTAGGCTACAAAACGTTGCGTTGCGCTGCCCGTCACTTCGGCACTCGGTCGGCCATAAGAAACATCTCGTGCGGCGTGTGATATTTTTCAATATTTTTTATTGTACCCCTTGGGTGTGACATCGAGGCTCCATGTGTTAGTGTCTCCATCATCAATCATCAAGCAAACGGCAGTGGATATCCAGGTTAGTGGTCTCCTCATATGACTTGATGTTAAATGTCCAGACAATAGGAATACCGACCGCGACCACACCAGTTGATTGCGTAAACAACTACTATGCCCCCAGAATATTTTTGAAGTTATACTTCTTTTGGCGCGATGGAGAAAAATGATGAGAGTGAATATTTACGATTCGCGCATTAAGTGATAAAAGTGGCATGAAAACCGATAATTATGTTCAAGTTGTATATTCTAGTATTTTTATATTTAGAACACGTGTTTCGTAACAGAACAATTAAACAGTGCGAATAATTAAATATTATTTTATATACGGCGGCGATATTATTTACTAATAATTTATTAGTATATCTATATATATATATCTTAATATATTATATAATTCACGTGTCACGTTGTTTGTACGCGATGGGCAAACCAAACCACTCAACTGATTATAATGAAATTTTGTAAATATGTGTTATTTGTTCCAACTTAAAGGGTGAGATAGTTTTTATCTCGATTAAATTGACGAAAGTATACAATAAAGGAAAAAACATACAATTTGAATACATTGCCATACAAAATGTTCATGGGTTTGTTACTGTCAAACATTTAATATTGATACCGTCGATACGGTAAACTCTTCCCTCAAATTAAATAACGTATTTAAATAAAGGTTTCGAATCGACAACATATATCCACAATATTCGATTAATGGCGTATTTTAGATTTTAAAGATGTAAATTAATGACAGTAATGAAAAGTGGTTGACATTTAAATTGGTTGCCAAATATTAATGCATCCGTTCAGAAATTTATTTTATGTGAACTAAGAAGAATATATCAAGCTACATAAATAGAGACAATTAAATAAATAATACCTATTCACTCGTAAGAAGATTTACTTCTTTTCAAGATAGAATGTCACTTGAAAATGAAAAATATTTAATAAAATAACACATAAAAATAAAAACTGAACTGAACTGAATAACAATTTTATATAATTATGGAGAATATTGCAGTGATTCTCAAATTAGGCGTTGCCTGTGTCTTGAGAAACCAGTTAAATATAATTGTTACTATACTGTTTCCATTCGTTTATTTTATTTTTGACACATCGAGTACTGAATCAAATAGTGATGGCCTGATGCGTTATCGAATCAATTTTTTATAACAAACGATTTTATTTTTGAACAAGTTTTAATCGATTTAATACATATTTTATTTTTTGCTCCATGCATTGTTTTATAAAACTTCAGGGATATTTAAGTTACTTGATTTAATAATTATATTAAAATAAACCATTTACTCATGTTAAGTTAATATTCTTATCACTTCCGTCGGCAATAGTAATGTTGTTAAAAACAAATTGTGAAACGGCAACACTGGGCAGACAGGTGACGCAAGCCAGTAAAAAAAATGAAATAATAAACTGGCTCCGTAACAATGGCGAGGAGGTGGACGAGTCCCTATTAAAAGTAGAGTTACTTAAAATATTAAAAATGAGGAAGCAGCCTAAACGATACGTTATAGATGAAATGGCTGCAGAACATGGGCACACCGTCCTTAGAATTCCTCCATATCATTGCCAGTATAATGCCATAGAGCTAATATGGGCGCAAGTGAAAGGATATGCTGCGAGAATAAATACAACTCCTCCTTTCACCGCAAACAAAATGCTGGAGTTGCTTAAAAATGCGTGTGAAAATGTGACGCCTCATAACTGGGCGAGTGTCGTAGATAAGACGAAGAAAGAAATAATGTCTGATTGGGATCGCGATGTCGCATTTGACAACTTACCCATGCACTCATTAATAATTAGTGTTACTGGGGATACGAGTGACGACGACGCCGATTCCGACGAAACAGACGATTGTTTATAAATAAAAATATTAACAAATTACCTTTTAGTTGTTTTAATTATTTAATCCTTAAAGTACTATGAATTCCAACATGGTTTAACTGTTTATTACAAGTAGGTACTAAACATTTATTTTCGTTGTAATCATTGTAATTATTTTAAATTAAACTCTTATTAAAAGTCACTTCAATACGTATACCTTTATTCATATTAATTAATTTGCAGCAAATACATTCGATCCTAATATTGGGTACTATATTACGTTTAACTGTTTTCATTAGCATTTTAATGTAATTTTATTTCAAATGATTCCGATTGATTGATTCTATTCAAAATCGTTTTTGTTATCTGTGGTCATTCGTTACGAATGGCACAACTCTAAGTGGGCGTTACCCGTCAAGAAAGTATCTACTTTTATTTCAAAATATTGTTCTACTGTAATGTCGTACTTTATAGGCGTGAACTGTCAAAAATAAAATAAACGAATGGAAACAGTATACATTAATTGTGTATGTGAGTGTGAGTGTTTTTCTATGAAAATTTATATTTCATCTCTTTATTACTAACAAAAAGTAATGGCGTAATATTTTTTTTATACGCCAACGAAGTATAACATCTAACGCGTGTACATGAGTACACACACTCTTTTTTATTGCTGCAACAGGCAACTTTTATGGATGAAAATGAGTAAAATGTGAACTGTGTCTTCAACTAAAGTTGCTCTGTGTACTTAGCGCGGCCCCACTAAACGTGGGGCGTGTGTACACTTCGATAGTGAGCACTTTCTAGGTAGATTTTCTAGGTAAATTGAAATACAATATCTTGTGTATTCTGGTCACAATGAAATTCATTTGATATGTAAGAACGCAAACAATGGTAAGGTTGGCGGGGTGTACAATTAAGTTGTCAGCGCGACGGCGGGTGGGGCGCGTGCCGGCGCGGAGACATGCTCGCAAGGCCTCACCCTGCTGCCCTGCCGTTTTCTTTATATAACGCATGAACAATATTTCATTACCTTAAGTCCCTTTTTCTTTTTCAGCCCGTATCAATCTACTGCTGGCTACACGTCTCCTTTTGATCACGCTATTCTTTCCAGTTTTATTCAAATCTTATCCACCTCTAGCCGATATACCTATACTTACATCTGACCACCGAGGTTTGCCTGTAGTTTTCTGGTTGAGTTGTATATGTATTGATGTGAAAACACGACACTACTTATAACGATAAAGAAAAACATCGAGAGGAAATCTGCATACAATAGCAATATTTTTGAATTTCTATGACATTTAAAGTCCGCCGACTTGCCCTAGACCAGCGTAGTGGATTATATGGTCTCAGGCTTAACCACACTCAGTAGGCGCGATCCTTTCAGTGAAACGTATGTGGGCTGATATCGATATTAATACCAAGTATATAAACGAATTGCTTTCGAGTTTCGTTTGCAATGCGGCCGCTAGTGCCAGCGTTTAGATATTCTTATATCCATCAATAGTGTAAATATTATGTAGAAAAAGTTGTGAGGTGTGTTTTCAGGTGGGTAGAGACGGGTAAAGTCGGAGCGCGGTTGTTATGTGCACAGGCCGTCAATATACGAACTAATAAGCGCTTTGCCTGTCTTAACAAATGTCAACACAACATTAATATTACATGAGGCTGGGTGCAGCGTCGCCGCGTGACCTCGATGCCGCGCTCATATAAGAGCATGCAAAGCGTTCTGTTCGCAAACTGTTGTCATCGAATTTCACAAATGATGTAAGTAACTAAGTGTGGACTCGTCTGCCTGTCGGGTTCTAGAAGAGTGTATGTGTGTGTGTTTCCAGGTCACTGGCGGGCAGCAGCGTGGAGCCGCTGCTGCGGTGTCTGCGCGTGGTGGGGTTCTGCCGGCTGGACGCGGCGGCGGCGCCCTGGTATCGGCGCGCTCATCGCCTCTACCATGTGTTCACGTTGCTCGCCATCTCCACCTATCTCATGCAACAACTCGTATATGCTTACCAGGCATGACGTAATCTACTTGTTATTATTGTAAGGTATCATTATTTAACCAAACATCAGCAGTACCAAACTCCACATTTGCTCCCACGTATCGACGCAGGACGTGAGAGCCAATGCGGAGTTTTAAATACTGCTACTCGCTCACGGCTCGTGACGGCCAATGTGAGTGTGAGCGTGTACGGCGGGATTTAGAGATGGCCACTTTTAAACAATACAAGGCTAGAAAAACAAAAAAGAGCGTTGGGGGGCTTTTGACAGACGGATTTGCACGAATCGATGAAGAGGTGCTAAGAAAAAGGAATATAATGTTTTAAAATAGAGCGTTATTTCTAATAAATAATTAATATCTGAAATGATGTTTGAAGTTTGATTTGGGAGGTCTTACATCTCAGAAGTGGGATAGTGAAAATCTGTAAGTAGTATAGTAGTACGTTATTAGTTTGTTAACAGATTATCTATTTAAAATTGGTCATCTCTAAGTTATGAAACGATTTGGTTGATTTATGCGCCGGCGCTAGAGAGCCTCCTTTAGTCAAGCTTCATTGTTTTATTTGATCTACTTGTGGCGGTAGCAATACGCCAACTTAGATTTAGCTTATAAATTAACACGCTTATTATTTTTTAATTTTAACATTATTAAAACACGCATTTCATTTTAAAATATGACTGCAGATGTTTAACCATAAAACATCTGCGAGTCGTTTTATTTAAGTAAGAATTTTTGTGTACCTTATTGTATAATATTAGTTAAAAAGATGCTGTTCTAAATTATTGTTTCCTAATTGTAATGACCCGTTCATGCCGGGGCAATAAAACTGTATTATTATAGTTAAGTTCTTTAGTAGCGGTAATCCTTTGCAACAAATTTATGTTTTTTAGACAATAGTACACATGTTTGGGTAAACCTTTCTGTTTGGACAATAGCCCAGATGTTTGGGCCGACCTTAATTTTTAGTTGAAAGGATAGACCCTATTTTATGGCTTAAATATATTTTCTGGAAGATTTATCCCCACCGATCCTCATTCGGGTAGTCCTATAAAAGGGTCGGTTTATTTGGATGAAAGAAGACAGTCTGCAATCTCTCGTCACGAGCACATCTCGCTCCGAGTCGCATAATTATAATTTTACTCTGTCTGTGAATGTATTAAGTGTTAATTTACAAAATATACAATAGTTAGTTCCTGGAAGTGAGTGCTTATTCTAATACCTACACTTATAACCACCAAAGTGGTGACCCCGAATCAAAAAGAGTGATTTGAGTGTAGTGTATTAAAGTTAAATTGTAGTGCGCGAGTTTTCCGTGGAAGAGACATTGTTTTTGAATAACACATCAGAAAAAGTGAGCAGTATAATGAACACCGGAAGCGTTAGCGAACAATCTGCCCCAGAGGTTGCGTCGTGTTCTCCACATATATACCAGAGTGCAAATCGAATGATTTAGAAGTTTGGTTCGCCATGGTAGAAGCTGCGTTTGCTGCCGCCCGCATCAACTCGGAGAAATCAAAATACGCACTGATAATACAGAAGATACCAACTAGCATCATAGACACAATGCGTGATGTCATTTTAAGCCCGCCCGACGACGTTCCGTATACAACGTTCAAGGCGATTTTGATAAAGCGTTGTGGTACATCGGAAAGTCAGCGAACACGTCAGTTGCTGGAACGCGAGGAACTTGGAGATGGTAAGCCGTCACAGTTTCTTCGACGTCTACGAAACCTAGCTGGTGAGAATATGTCGGAATCTACTGTCCGTACACTTTGGCAAGGACGATTGCCAACGGTCTTACAGCCCATCCTAGCAACTGTTAAGGACCAACCGTTGGAGAAAGCTGCGGAAGTTGCAGATGCAGCATTAGAATACTTGCCAATGCGTCCAGCTATTGCAGAGGCCGGAATTCGTCCTACTTCCACCAAACAAGAGGAATCGGTATCGGAAGACATGAAAAAGATGTACGTCAGTTTAAAGGACGAGATTGCTTTGCTACGTCGAGAAATCAACGATCCCACTTCACGTGCGCGAGTGCGAGATAGAAACAGATCACGATCTCGCTCACGTCCCAGAAGCCGCGGTCCACGGCCGCGTGATTTATGTTGGTATCACTGGCGGTTTGATACGAAGGCAACAAAATGTGTTCCACCATGCAGCAAGGCTACGGGAAACGCTCCGGGCAGTCGTTAATGACGGCTAACAACTCCTGCCCTAAGAAATCACGCCGTTTATTCGTCTGTGACCGAGCCAGCAAAATCCCATTCCTCGTGGACACCGGAGCTGACATCTGCGTGTTTCCTCGTCATCGTATCCAAGGCCCGCATAAAAAGTCAAACTACGAGCTTTCTGCAGCCAACGGGACAGTGATCGCTACATATGGAATTGCTAATTTAACGTTGGACCTTGGCCTAAGACGAGATTTTACTTGGAGGTTCATAATAGCCGATGTCTCCAAGCCAATCTTAGGTGCTGATTTATTGGCATATTATGGACTCCTACCAGATCTGCAACGTAGACGTTTGATAGACTCCTCCACCCTGCTTACCTACAAAGCGGAGATAACAGAGTGTCAGGAACCAAGCATCAAAGTCATTAATGGCTCATCACCATACCATGAGCTTCTGCAGGAGTTCCCAGATATTATTCGTCCGGATGGCGCACCTAAAACAGTAAGCCACAGCACAAGACATCACATCATTACGACTCCAGGCCCACCAGTTGCGCACAAACCCCGTCGTCTTGCTCCAGACAAGTTGGCCGCCGCTAAAAGGGAATTCGAGGCGATGTTGCGACTAGGATTGTGTCGGCCATCAAAAAGTCCATGGGCTTCTCCACTACACATGGTTCCCAAGAAAGGAGATGAGTGGAGACCATGTGGAGACTATCGGGCACTCAATAGTCGGACAGAACCCGATAAATACCCAGTACGTCACATCCAGGATTTTGCACCAGGACTGCACGGGAAGATCTTTTCTCCACTCTTGATTTAGTAAGAGCATTCCATCAAATACCAGTCATATACAATAGTTAGTTCCTGGAAGTGAGTGCTTATTCTAATACCTACACTTATAACCACCAAATACTTCTCTTAAGCCGCCAAAAGAATATTGGTTTTCATGTGATTCATGATGATCCCAATGCAAAACTTTCAGGGCCCAATGTAGCCTCTTGGTTTAAAGTTTCTTAAATCCCTACAATGTATTACCTTCCGTTTTGAAGCAGCTTTTAAGGACGTAGCTGGTGATGTAATGATGTCTAGTCGAGTATTGGTGATAATGTCGCGACGTAGTTAGTGACGGTGGCTCGCTCTGTGCAGGAGCGTGGAGACATGGAGAAGCTGTCGCGCGTGTTGTTCATCATGCTGTGCTACCTGACTTGTGTGGCCAAGCAGGTGGTGTTCCACGTGGACGCGCGCCGTATCGACCAGCTCGTGGCCGGGCTGTACGGTGAGTGTCGCTGCGGCGCGCTGTATGCACAGTGCACAGTGTACCCGGCAGTGTGTTTGTAGAGCCGCTGTTCAACCCGGTGGAGGCGCGCGCGCGGGCGCTGCTGGCGCGCACGGCGGGCAGCGCGCGGCGGCTGGCGCTGGTGTACACGGGCTGTGCGGTGGCCACGTGCGTACTGTGGATGGTGTTCCCGGTGGTGGACCGCGCGCGCGGCCGCACCGTCGAGTTCTCCTTCTGGTCGCCCTTCGATTCTACGCAAACCGCCAAGTCTGTACTAAAAAACATAACTATCAAGTATCAACGTGTATTGTGTATGTCTTAAGCGTAGTTCGTGTTTGTTTTTGCATTTTTATTTTGTGACCGACATACTATATTTGTCTCAGATGTGGGTGTTTGTGAGATCGGAAAGTCTCTCATAGCTTTGATAGCCCTGCCACAACTTAATTGACCTATTAAGGTGCATATTACCCTACTAATGTAGGGTCAGCTCAGTATGGGACTGAAAAATGTATTTTTTTAATTTAATGCATAGGTCCGGAAAACGAGCAAACTGGTCACTTGATGGTAAGTAATTACTATAGCCCATGAATACCACAACGTTGGGATCATGGATGTGTTGCTGACCTATCAAATCGAGAAGAGAGCGGGAAGAAAAAAGTATTGTAAAAGAAACGGGCATTCGAAATACACTTTTGGTGGTTATAAGTGTAGGTATTAGAATGAGCACTAACTTTCAGGAATTAACTATCGTATATTTTATAAATTAACACTCAATACATTCACAGACAGAGTAAGATTATAACTATGCGACTCGGAGCGAGATGTGCTCGTGACGAGAGATGGCAGACTGTCTTCTTTCATCCAAATAAACCGACCCTTTTATAGGACTACCCGAATGAGGATCGGTGGGGATAAATCTTCCAGAAAATATATTTAAGCCATAAAATAGGGTCTATCCTTTCAACTAAAAATTAAGGTCGGCCCAAACATCTGGGCTATTGTCCAAACAGAAAGGTTTACCCAAACATGTGTACTATTGTCTAAAAAACATAAATTTGTTGCAAAGGATTACCGCCACTAAATAACTATAATAATACAGTTTTATTGCCCCGGCATGAACGGGTCATTACAATTAGGAAACAATAATTTAGAACAGCATCTTTTTAACTAATATTATACAATAAGGTACACAAAAATTCTTACTTAAATAAAACGACTCGCAGATGTTTTATGGTTAAACATCTGCAGTCATATTTTAAAATGAAATGCGTGTTTAAATAATGTTCAAATTACAACTAATAAGCGTGTTATTTTAAAAGCTAAATATAAGTTGGCGTATTGCAACCGCTTTAAAAGCTAAATCTAAGTTGGCGTATTGCAACCGCCACACACTCATCGAACGAAACGCATTATGAAAGTTTCCGCTTCACGTCGATTTCCAGTGAGATATTGGTAACGCCCCGGACGAGCCTCTCCATTCATGCCGAGTCATGACTAACAACAGAGTTGCTCTACAGGTTCAAAAAAAAAAAAAATTGTACATTATTAAGGGTAAAATTTTATCGCACTTAATATTTATAGCGTAAACCCGTTGTAAAAATGTAACGGGGTAGCTATTAGTGGTATTTTGGCACGTGTTCATGTGTAGTTTGCGTATATAATATAGAAGTAGTGTAGGAAGGCTTATGGTGCGGCAGGTTCCTGGCGCTACTGCTGTATTCGTTCTACACCTCGAACCTCGTGGGCGTGGGCAATACCACCATGGACTCGTTCATCGCTACCGTGCTGCACCAGTGCAAGACGCAGCTGAGCATCCTCAGGTACAGAGTGAGGTCTGTAGTGCACTCGCAGCGCGCGGCTCGGCTCACGTCTGTGTGTGTGTGTATTTGTGTAGGATGAACATGGAGACACTGACGGAGCGCGCGCGGGCGGCGTGCGGCGCTGACACCTCCCGGTACCACCACGTCTGCTACGAGCTGCTCGTCGAGTGCCTCATTCATTATCAAAAGATCACAGAGTAAGTGCATTCATCACAAAACATTCTGACGGCATCAGTGTGTTTGACCGCCTGCCAGTCAATTGTCTGCTGTTTTTGTATACAGCACGTGCTTGCTGCTGCAAGACATATTCGGCACGGCGATATTGGTGCAGTTCGGCGTTGGTGGCTGGATCCTATGCATGGCTGCTTACAAGATATTCAGCGTGAGTGCTCACCGCGTACCGCCCTATTTCTGGAGTGTACTATTTGCTGATCGTTGTATTTTGTTGGGCAGCTGGAGGTGATGAGCATCGAGTTCGCGTCCACCACGCTGTTCATCGTGTGCATCCTCATAGAGCTGTTTTTATACTGCTATTATGGTAATGAGGTGACGGTGGAGGTGAGTGTGGCCATCCTATTACTTGTCGCAGTGTGTATGCACGGTATTGATATCTAACATTATTCTGTCTTTATATAAAACGTGAGTGATACTCACGCGCTCCGACTGTAACAAACGGACGGACGGTGTGATATTTAATTGACATAAGTACAAGTATTTACTTAATGTCGCAATATGAGAAATTGTACATTATTTTATGTAGGAACAATGGATGAAATAATCAGAACATTATTTAAAACAAAACATATCCATTGTAAAGTAGCAGCAGACATCTACACTACAACCAAATGAAATATATTTTTCTCCTCCTTGTTCATGTCTCCAATAGCATTTTTGATTAAAATTTTCCCAATGCGGATTTTTCAAGATTTTTGTACGTCTCGGTCGAGGAGCAACTATTCTTTTGTTTCAAATTTATAAAGATGGTATTTAAATCATCATAATTATTATCTACACTAATATTATAAAGAGGAAAACATTGTTTGTTTGTTTGTTTGTTTGGTTGTAATGAATAGGCTCAAAAACTACTGGACCGATTTTAAAAATTCTTTCACCATTCGAAAGCTACATTATCCACGAGTAACATAGACTATATTTTATTTTGAAAAAAAATAGGGTTCCGTAAGATATTTGGATTTTTCAGACACAAACTGAAAAAAATCAACCAAAGAAGTTACTTATTTTGCGTACGCTGCCTAAACTACAAAAGATAGAACCATAAAATGTTTTAATTAATTGTAGATCTTATAAATATCTACAAAAAAGTCCGCGACACACTATACCTATCTATGTCGAGTGAGGCACAACAACCACATTTTTATTTAAAAATCTTGAATTTTTTTAGGACTACATTTAAACGCGTTTATTTTACTCATGCTATTAATCCTTATCAAAATAAATTATTTCATCAATAAGTACAGTTTATGTTGATAATATTTGGTCTTTGAATGATTAAAATTGGACGTTTGGTTTTGAAGTTGTGGTGAAATTACAATATTACGATTTCGGCTGCACAAAAATTTCATAAGGCAATCTTTATATGTACATGTATATGGAGAGACGGGATATAATAGAGTGGAAGGTACGGGAGGAAAGCTGGGATAGCTGACAGATTTGATAGAACGAAATATAAATGCACGTTATAAGACGGGATGGATAATAAAGAGAAAGGACGGGATGGATTGGGAAGAGACTGAACAGACGGATGAGACGGGATTGAGCCGGACAGTAGGACAGCTACGTCAAGTTTAAGTATACAAGAGTTTATACGAAAAATAACATGTATTTGGTGTGGAGTGGAATCAAAAAATATATGCACCCAGACGAAGCTGGGCCGGGCCGCTATGAACGATAAAACAAATCAACTAATAATAAACCACAACATGAAGGTATTTTTATTTAATACTTTTTATTACATTTACAGCATATTTCATTTTTTTAAATAAAAAAATATAATATTTACAATCACAGAACTAGAAATAAAGTCAACCAAATAAATTAAAATACTGTGAATATGCAGTCCTAACGCGTGTCTGGGTACCGAGCCGCTGTAGGTAATTATTGCAAGGACAGCGCCGAGTTAGAATACTGTTAGATAATATTATTACCGTGGTGTATGTGACTACGTTTGTGCGTGAGATATTCACTTCGGCATAGCAAAAAATTGAATTTACTAATTGAGACACATGTTGTAACACATGGTAAACAAACTTACTTTTCGGCCGTTGTCACAATTATACCAGCCTACTGAATATCCTACTATTCAATTTTGGGTTTCGGAAAATGTCACTTCCATATCGTAATGGCATAGTAGAGTTGTACTAGTCGTCGTTTAATGTGAGACAGTTGAAGTGGATAGAGCAAAGCTGCGACACGAGCGCAGCGTGTCGGTGGTTGTTGCAGAGCGACCGCGTGGTGCAGTCCATGTACGCGATGTCGTGGCTGCGCACGTCGCGGCGCGTGCGGCGCGCGCTGCTCGTGGCCATGGAGCGCGCGCAGCGCCCGCTGCGGCCCGCCGCCGGCCGCGTGGTGCCGCTCACGCTCGACACCTACGTCACGGTGCGTGCTGCCCACTGCGCCACCTCACTGCTGCTGCGTCACGCCACTCGCTTATCACATTAAACCACTGTTCGCAGATTCTCAAGTCGTCATATAGTTTCTACGCGGTTCTACGACAGACTAAGTGAACGTCGCAACGATGTCCTTCAACCGCAGCACGTTAAATAAATATGTAGTTATGATAATGTAGTTTTATTGCTGAAAAAACAAACATGATTCTAGAACTACTTTTCTGTTCCCCTAATTGTTACATATAAATTAATTTAATTGCAAAATGGGTATAAAGTGAATAGAAAAATTATGTCTGATCAATATGCGAGTGTCTGATATTAGGCATTCAGGTGAAATTCTTAATCATATTTGAAATTTTGTTTTACATACCATTGTTTCCGAAATATTGATGTAGCATATTTAAAGCTTATTAACACGTAATATAAAGCATATTATCTCAAAATATGTCTATCTAGTTTTAGAGAGAAAAAACTTGAGAGGTGTCAGCGGACACCCGGATGGAACGAAGTTCCTTTCGATTAATTAGTGAACGAATTGAAATAAAATTTGATTTCTTAAGTTATAAAAATACAATTTTTTTTAATATTACCAATATAATGCAATATAAACTTAATCAGTAGGCTCAATTGTAGTAATCATTGGTAAATATACATAGTCAAATCTAGGGTTGATGATTGACAGCAGGGTAACAAACTAAAATTGTAAATAATAAAAATTATAAAAATAATACCTTTCATTATTAACAAATATAATGTTATATAAACTTAATCAGTAAGCTAAATTTTAGTAATAATTGGCAAAGATACATAGTCAAATGAAGGGTTCTTTTGGTGGTCACATTTAATTAAAACTACATAATAAAGCCGTAATACATTGATTTTCGATCCTCCTTAATAAATTTATTATTATTTACAATTTTAGTTTGTTACCCTGCTGTCAATCATCAACCCTAGATTTGACTATGTATATTTGCCAATTATTACTAAAATTGAGCCTACTGATTAAGTTTATATTACACTAGCGGCCCGACCCAGCTTTGCCTGGGTGCATATATTTTTGATTCCACTCCACACTAAATATATGTTGTTTTTCGTATAAACTCTTGTATACCTAAACTTGACGTAGTTATCCTACTGTCCGGCTCAATCCCGTTTCATCCGCCTGTTCAGTCTCTTCCCAATCCATCCCGTCCCTTTTCTTTATTATCCATCCCGTTTTATAACGTGCATTTTCATTTCGTCTTAACAAATCTGTCAGCTATCCCACCCCTCTCCCGTACCTATTTTACTTTATGTCCCTTCTCTCCATATGCATCCATATACATAAACATATAAAGATTGCCTTATAAATTTTTGACATTAAAAACTTTAGCGTTTTTATTGTCCATCCAATATTCCTTCTCTTATTTCAGCACCAAAATGCTGTTTTTCCAAAAAAATATTGCACGCCATTACTTTTTGTTAGTAATAAAGAGTTAAAATATAAAATTTCATAGACATAACTTCAGTGGTTTCGTTTTTTTATGGTTACAAATGGTAAAAAAAAATGAATACAAAAAAAGTTTGCCCAATTTTAATAAAAATTTAATTCCACCGAATCTTTTTTGACCGTTTCCAACAACATTTTCGATATAAATAAAAAAAAGTATACTTACAACACAAAAGCCGTTGTTGGTGAAAGCTCGTGCCAAGTGTTGAGTACTTTTGAGGTTATGAAAATCACTTGATTAACTAATCGTGCAACATACACTAAAACTTGATAATTTTATTATTATTAATAAAATATGAATGATTAATAGTTAATATGAGAGTTATACTGAGGTAGCAAAATAATAATTGTCAACGTTACTACTACACTTGATGCATAAACAATAATGATGGCCGACAACTGTGTAGGGAGTGAGAGAAGTCTTCTTGTGTGAGAGAAACAGGAGACCGGCTTCGTTCTCATCCCTACTTCGTGCTGTTTACTGGGTCAGAAGTGACACCTGTAGACAACTGGCGGGGATAACTAATTAAATGACGATTGATCAGTTATCGACCGGGGATGAAAAAATATTAAATTACTAAAATGGCTATTAAAAATAGGGGTTGGTGATAAAAGCGTAAAAATTTAGGGTTGTATGTATTTTTAATGCGACATAATAATAAAAATAAAAAATTAAAAAATGCCTAAAAATTAAAGAAAAATGTTAATGGTGGACAACCCTTATCACTAAGGGGTATGAAAAATAGATGTTGGCTGATTCTCAAACCTACTCAATATGCTCACAAAATTTCATGAGAATCGGTCAAGCCGTTTCGGAGGAGTACGGGAACGAATATTGTGAAACGAGAATTTTATATATAAGATTATATTTGTTATTTTACAAAAAAATTGCCGTTAACTACAATGTGTCGTAATTAATTTTGAAGATGGTTGTCCTGCGTGAAGTCGTAGCGCAACGCGAAGGCACAGGATTCACGGAAGTTGCAGGCCACGCGTCCCTATTGGTCAGACACGCGATAACGTGACGCAGCGCTCAAGTAATTGGAGGAATAGCCGCGCAGCACTACACTGCTGTAGTATTCTAAAGATGTATCTCGAACCCTTAGCAGATACAACAAAAATTTCAATCATTTTAGCCGGTGATTTTAACATCAACTTCAGTAATGAAAAATCAAAACCATTGCTACAGTTTCTAGAGGAAGAATTTGATTTAAGAATTAACAATAATCCAGCAGAATCAACAACAAAATATAATATGTACTACCATTGATGCAGTTTTTTCAAGACATTTAAATAAAATAGAATCCCAGACATATGTTTCCTACTTCAGTTACCACAAGCCAATTATCTATATATTAATACGTGATGCAAAAACTTTGGACCCCTTTTTACGAAAATTGCGCGGACGCAGGAGCATAAAATTTGGCACACTTATAGTTTATGTGTAGGAGAAGTGCAGACCGCTAATATTTTTCAATAATAATGCTTATAAAGTACATTAAATCAATAAATAAAACATTACACACACTACCATGCATTTCACACACACATACATACACAAGTATTTCTACACGTCAAATTGTTTCTTTTGTTTTTCATTTTGTCCATAGACATAGAGTAAGATATATACAAAAAAGTTTTATTTGCCTCATTTAATATAAAAAAATATTTTAATAATAATGCATAAAAAGTACATTAAATCCATTGACGTAAAATATATGGACGGGGCGGAGAGTACGAAAAGTGTTGTCACGAAAGTGGTCCGCGGACCAATGCAACGGTTGTGACGTCACAGCGCACCGGCACAGAATACTAGCACCGGTCTCTAAGTCGTCGACAAATGCCTAATTGTATCGTCGTGGTTGCAATAAAAATGACCGAAAGTTCACAAAAAAAAAGATAACTTTTCTTATCATCGCTAAGTAAGAATTATATTACTTTAAGTCAGTATAACATTTATTGTAGCATTATTGAAAAACGATTTCATGGCCGCCATTGACGTAAAAATCCAACAGATGGCGCGATTTTTACGGGCATCTTTTTGACTTGCCCAATGTACTGATGGGCCTATCCTTAGTTTTTAAATCAATGATTAAATCAATAAATAAAACATTTCACAAACCAGCATGCATGTGACATACGCATACACAAGTATTTGTAAACGTATACATACTTTGTGGTCAAATTGTTTCTTTTGTATAATATAGACATAGCTGAATGTCAAACAGAAAAGTTTGTTTACTGTGGTTTTATTGAGTGTCAAACAGAAAAGTTTTATTTGACGAATACTACGTGAAATACTCAGCGCTTATACAAATTGTGTAGCAGTAAGATAAATTTAAATGTACACGGACTATCATTATGCATAAAGAAAGTTCTGTAGCAGCAATCTGCAATAACAACATTCAGGTACAAATAAAATATAATTTGCTATTGCTGGTTCAAAGCAATTATTGTAGTTTACGATTTCAGTAATTGCATATACTTTAGGATAAATACGTGATTTTGGGAGATACGTACATTTAAATGTGCACGAATTATCAGAATAACAACATCATCATACAGGTAAAAACTTTTTCTCTTCTTGATTTGGTCGAATTTCGACCACTAGGCGACCATTAGTTACTAAAATTGAGCCTACTGATTAAGTTTATATTACACTAGCTGTGCCCGCGACTTCGTCTGCGTGGAAATTAACAAAAAAAGTTAATTAGTTTATTTTTTTTTTGGTTTTTGCATTTTTATTTTAATTATCAACATTTGTAACGAAACCATACCGCGATCTAATTCTACGGTGGCGCCATCTCTTAGCGAGCGGCGGTAAACTCCCGTTACACATTTATTTTCAGTTTTTTGTATTAGCTTTATTGAAAAATTTCTTTATATACAATATTTAGTAAATGTGATATTGATTCGTTGGTGGGAGAAGTGGTGGGAGGCGCCTGACGTGACGGCTCAGTGGTGGCATGCGCGTGAGCTGCGCGTGGGCATTGCAACATTACTTTATTTTTCTAAAATTAAACAATTTTTCTAAAATAAGTGTAGCCTAAGTTACTCCTTGTTATGTCAGCTACCTGACAAAAAAAGTCCCGTCAAAATCAGTCCAGCTATTTCAGAAATTAGCCGGAACAAACAGACAGACAGACAGACAAAAATTTTTTAAATATCATTTTCGGCACTGTTATCATGTATATAACGATATCGACGCAGGAAAGCGATTTTGTCGTATCTCAAAAAATACGTATATGCGTGTTGTATATTATTTAATTCTTAAAAAAAAATACCGCATTGAATTTCCTCGTGAAAATGTAAAGTTTTATTTTAAAATGTTATGATTAAAGATGTGGTATTCCTAAGTTTTCTAGTTTAGAGGTTATTCATTTTTTTTTATTCTTGTGTAAAATTGCTTGTTTCGAAATACGACAAAATCGCTTTCCTGCGTCGATATGTAGTAGGACATTTTTTTTATTTTCATTCTTAAACAGACACTTCAATTTTATTTATATGTATAGACTAGCGGCCCGGCCCAGCTTCGCCTGGGTGCATATAGTTTTTGATTCCACTCCACACCAAATACATGTTATTTTTCCTATAAACTCTTGTATACCTAAACTTGACGTAGCTGTCCTACTGTCCGGCTCAATCCCGTCTCATCCGTCTGTTCAATCTCTTCCTGATCCGTCCCGTCCTTTCTCTTTCTTATCCATCCCGTCTTATAACGTGCATTTACATTTGGTCCTACCAAATCTGTCAGCTATCCCAGTCCTCTCCCGTAACTTCCACTCTATTATATCCCATATACATCTCTCCATATACATGTACATTTAAAGATTGCCTTATGAAATTTTGACATTAAAAACTTAAGCGTTTTTTATTGTTCATCCAATATTCCTTCCCTTAATTCAGCACCAAAATGCTGTTTTTCCAAATAATATTGCACGCCATTACTTTTGTTAGTAATAAAGTAATAATAAACATTTAAAAAAAAGAATTCGCCAAATTGGTCCAGGCGTTGTTGAGTTTTGCGCTTACCAACACATTTTGCGATTCATTTTTATATTATAGAAGAAGAAGATATAGTCCACCCCGCAGCCTTAGTGCGGGTTGGCGGATTTTATTTGACGTAGAAATTAATCCGATAAGTCAGAGGTGTGCCTGAGATTTGAACCCGTGACCATCGTAAACTTGTTGGCAGTCGCGTCTAGTACGTTACCATATACAAATTAATAAAACCTTCATACTGCCTTACCAGGTGACGTAAGTAATAAAACAAATATTTAAAAAAATAAAACTGCATATCGTTTCATTATAATGTCTAGATACGGCATCAACGTACCATTTTTTTTATACTTGAGTCTGAAAACAATACTAATGCGGAATTTAAATTTGTCCCCCAGCGCATCTAAAAGTATCAAATCAAAAAAACAATGTCGTTTATGAAAACGAAAAATTATAATTAGATATATTTTGGTGTACTCCGGCAAAACGCTTCGATAGAGTTTACCTTGTTTAAAACTGTTGCAATAATCTAAAAAAACAATGGGCTATTTTGGCAGATATGGACATCGTTTTATTTTACATTTAACAAAATTACGCGCAAGACGCCGTATCTAGATAATATTATATACACGTTGTACACATTTTTTGAATTTTGTTCTATTTCGTCAGCCGTCAATGAAAGACAATGGAAAGATAGATCATTTTACGTTGGATGGTAGTTGAAGCTGGACCGTCTTTTACGTCTCCCGTCAAATAAACAAAGATCATCCTATATTGGCTGGTCGTTCACGCTTGAACGATACCCAAAAAAAAAGGTTTTTAGTATCTTCCTTAGCAATTTTCCAATTTTTCTCACTCCTAAAACCTACCTAGAACTTTTACGAATATTTCAAGACCAAAATAAGCCAAATCGGTTCAGCCGTTCACACGTGATGCCGTGACAACGCGAAACGGGTTTCATTTTTATATATATAGATTATATTATTAACATAATAAAAATATATTATTATAACTTAAATAAATAAAATTTTATTACAATTCCTTCACTAATTAATCGAAAGGAATTTCGTTCCATCCGGGTGTCCCTTGACACCACTCAACTTTTTTCATTGGCAGACGGGCATGCGGCTCGCCTCATGATAAGCGGTCAGCACCGCTCATGGACCTTCACAGTGCCACGAGTCTAGCATTACCTGGTCGCTGCCTACCGCAAGGACAGTACTCTCTTTAATCTTCGTTTATTGAAGGACAAGTCATAGAGCTTTGGAAATTTTGAAACGAGTAGGTTGTCCGTTCTAGAGTTTTCAAGTGCTACCGGAAAAGATCACTGGCACAATACTGTACGAGAGCAAAATGTATCCGGGTAATGTGGATGAAATCCACTATGATTATGGGTGTAGCGATGATAATATGGTGACGACGGTCCCATCGTAATTACATATCTATACTTAATATTATAAAGCTGCAGAGTTTGTTTGTTTGTTTGTTTGTTTGAACGCGCTAATCTCTGGAACTACTGATCCGATTTGAATGGTTCTTTCAGTGTTGGGTAGTCCATTTATCGAGGAAGGCTATAGGCTATATATCATCACACTTTGACCTATAGGAAGAAAGCAGTAGTGATATTTCTAGCAAATACGAAATACGAGGAAATTGTGTTCGTTTTTCGTGGTACGATTGGTCGATATTCTAAACTGATAGTCAGAATTAAACATTTTAAAACGTGTATGCACCCGGGCGGATCCGGGCCCGACCGCTAGTATGGTAATATTTGTTTACTGTATGGACAAGGACCGAAGGGCTGACTCGATGACGAGTTATCCTTATCTATAGATATTTAAACAGTAGATTCGATGATTCTTCGTAAGCCATTTAATTCTCAAAGTGGGAGAAAACATGTTAACTTACAAAATAAAACATGTCGGACATGAGTTGTGAGTTTTCTGTTAGAGACCGTTTTCTCTATACCATCAATACCAATCTTACCGTAGTTAGAGCCTTACCATAGAGTAAGGCTCTAACTTGAAAATATATCACATGTCATCTTCATTTAGGACCTGAGTAGAATTTCTTTTTGAATAGAATTCAAAACTTTCTGCATTCACAGTTGCACCTTAACTGATCTTCAGTCCTATAAACTTAACTTTAAAATTTTATCTTTTTTTTTTATAAAAAAATCAAGTATTTTTCATTAAAACTTCAAGACCCTGGTTCACTTCCTTGGGTATGACAAGTTTAAAAACGTTGATGATAATGATGACATGAACATTTATTTCCACCATTAACATTTTATACCAGGAGGCATATTGGAATCTGTGCCGCCCTCAGATCAGACAGTTGCACGCATTTTAATTACACCGAACATAGAATCTGAGAGAGTCTCCAGAAATGTCTAACTTGTCTTTAATAATCCGCAAAGAAGGCAATCATAAAGTTAATGGAATAGGAAGAGTTAAAAATAATATTTGTCTAATTCCCTTCGTAGCATGCGGATGAGAGCGGCATATGCGGGTGAGAGAAGTCATATTTTTCGCGCGTTTTCCTATAAACATGACTGGCTGTATGCCCTTCATTTCTATTTCATTACATTAGGGATGTTATAGTTTATTCTCAATGGATGCTTTTAACACTAAAGGCATCACTAGTTACAAGCCACAGCGTATTGGCTACGCTTTGATAAAATGGTCAGTTGGGACAAGCAATGTATGATAGATGAATGGAAAGTTATAAAACGGTGAGTGTATCAGCGCACGCGACATCTGCAGAGGGAGCCCTTGTGTGTCGGCGTGTCGGACGGGCGACAAACAGTTGATGAGAAGGAGCGGGTTGCGTGTGCGGTGCTCATGCATATTGTATGCGAGCGCCGGCCGATCGGGGCGTGCCGGCGCCGCCCCACGCTGCCCTGCAATTAATCTGTTAGCGCCGCCGTAATTATCACTGCCACGTGTAATTATCTCGTTACCGCCTCGCCCCGCACCCCCCAGCACCGACCCACACCCGTCTCAGCGATGAATAGTACTACAACAATTTATTCATTTGGGACTAACCGCAAGCGACAAGATACATGATGTCGTCTCAAATGTACGTTGCTGTTATTCTTAATCCATAGCGGTCATACAAAAAAAAAAAAAATGAATCAAAATAATAAGAGCGCGATGACACGGGCGGCAGTCGTGGGCAGTTTTTAGGTTTCCAGGCCGCATCCTGTCTTCGTGTACTTAGGTGTAATGTGCAGCAGTAAGTGAGTGGTACTGGCGGCGTATGCGCAGGTCGCTGGCGCGCAGCAGCGTGGTGACGCACGTCCGGCTGCTGCGCTGGTGCGGCTACTGCCGGCTGGGCGGCGGCGGCGCACGTGAGCGCCTGCACCGTGCCTACCGCGCCTTCACGCTGACGCTCACTGTCACCTACCTGCTGCAGGAGTGCGTGTACGCGTACCAGGTGTGCACTGCGCGCCTTCATCGCTCTTCACGTTTAAAATTTACTATTATATTAGTAGGAGACTGTACCGCCCTCACACCCACCACTGCAACTCCTGTAAGCCAGGATCAACAGTGGCACGCAATGTAATGACACCGAGCATTGAAGCTCGGCGAGTCTCCGGGAATGTCTAACTTGTCTTTAACCCGCAACGAAATCAATCAGAAAGTTAAATTAATAGGAGGAGTTGGAAATAAATTATTGTCCACTTCCCTCCGTGCAAAGCGGGTGACAAAACGATGAAATAAAGAGGTAAATAACCTCGCAAAAAGACTTTTACAGCCGGAGAAGCCAGCTGTAAAGCACCACGGATCAAATCCTTATTACATTTAAATGGGACCTAATATGTGAGCTGTTACACTTGATTCCAGTAATAGGTATGGCAAAAACGCCGGAAAGCACGGAAATTCGTCCTAGTCTCTACAAGGTCCGTGTAGTATACAACTCCAGATGATATTTGCATACTATCCAGCATGGTTTTACGCTCATTCTGCCAAAGACTACACTCCCAAAGTATATGATGCGCGGATTGTTCATATTCGCAATTTGCTGTTGAACATGGGCACGCAGGCGATTCCACAAGCTTAAAAGAGTATAGTTTAGACTTAAAGTTACCATGGCCCGTGAGGAACTGTGATACGCAATAATCGACATCTAGCCATGTCTTCATCAAACGATCACGCACGCAAGGAAAATATTGGTATAAATGCCGTCCCTTCAAAGATACCTCCCATCTATTTTGCCATTCATCTAATAGTTCGCTATATACCATAGGAAGCGGTTTAAATAATCTGTCGACTTTTAAGAGTTCACGTGCAGTTAAAAATCTTTGATCCATATTCTCCTTAGTAGAGTAATACATGGCGGCGCGACGTTGCACCTCCAGATCGACTGGAAGTACACCCGCCAGGACAGGCAAAGCTTCGGTACTAACAGTTCTATATGCCTTGCACAAGAATATCAACGCCAAACGTTGGCTCTGGAGCAGTTTTCTTCGCACAGCACCGATAGTAGCCCTATCAGCCCATACGGGAGATCCATAACAAATACATCCTAAGTAAGTTGCTCCATAGATGATTTTTAGTGTATTGAAAGATAGCCCCCACGTTGATTTCGATATTCTTGTCAAAGCAAAAAAGTTCCTTTTCGACTTTTCCCCGACGTTCTTAATATGTTCCAGAAAGGAAAAATTCCTTTCCAAAATTAAACCGAGATAACAAACCGATTCTTTTTTCTTTACAGTGATACTATTAAATTTAATTCGCGGCGGTGATTTTAAAGTTCCTTTTAGAAGTAAGATATATTAGTAGTATTATATATAGTTATATTAGTAGTATAATGTGCTTGTGCAGGAGCGCCACGACATGGACAAAGTGGCGCGCGTAATGTTCCTGCTGCTGTGCCACATTACCTCCATCGCCAAGCAGCTCGTGTTCTACCTGGACGCGGACCGCGTGGAGCGCATGGTGGCCGGCCTCGACGGTGACACCGCTACTCTATACATTAATCTCGCGACATTCGCATGTGTTAACTTGAGATTTGGTGTTGCAGCGCCGTTGTGTAACCCGCCCACTGTGACGGCGCAGCGGCTGCTGGCAGGCGCGGCGACGTGGGCGTCGCGCTTCGTGCGTCTATACTCGGGCTGCGCGGTAGTCACCTGCACGCTGTGGATAATCTTTCCGGTGATCTACCACTTGCGTGGACAGCACGTCGAGTTTCCTTTCTGGATCGGTGTGGATTATTCGCACCCGCACTGGTACGGTCGAGTATATTACACGACAATGTAGTGGCGGAGTTAGTGTTACGCCATCCGTAGAGCAAAAGTTGTACTCGGGTTGCAGGTTCGTGGTGGTGTTGCTGTACTCCTACTACGTGACCACGCTAGTAGGCATCGCCAATACTACCATGGACGCGTTCATCGCCACCGTGCTCAACCAGTGCAAGACGCAACTCACCATCTTACGGTGCGTGGTGAGAAAACGCGCGCGTCGCGGCAGCCATGTCAGCGAGTACGTGTGTGTGAGTGATCCGAGTCTGTTGCAGTTTGAACTTCGAGAGCATGGCGGAGCGCGCGGCGGCGCTGGCGGCGGGACGCGACTACGATGCTGCGCTCATGGCGCTCCTGGTGCAGTGTCTCAGACATTACAAGCACATTGTCAAGTGAGTGAGCGCAGAGTTGATGACGCTTGGTCGGTGGCCCGCTGGGACTGAGTACGGATGTTTGTTACAGCACGGCAGCGCTGCTGCAGCAAATCTTCGGCATTGCGATACTGATTCAGTTTGCGATTGGTGGCTGGATCCTTTGCATGGCCGCATATAAAATAGTCAGTGTAAGTGTAGATATTTCAATATTGTGGAACATGTAGTAGAACAGTCGCGCCGTGACTTGAGTCGCTGTGTTCACAGTTGAGCGTGCTGAGCATCGAGTTCGCATCGATGGTGTTGTTCACGAGCTGCATCCTCACCGAGCTGTTCCTGTATTGCTACTACGGCAATGAGGTGACGGTGGAGGTGAGGCAGGTCGACGCTACCGAGCGCGCGCGTGCTCGCGTCATGGTCGGTTAATTAGTACAGGGAATGTGTTCACAGAGCAGTCGTGTGGTGGAGTCCATTTACCGGATGGAGTGGGTGCAGACGCCGATGGCGTTCAAGCGCGCTCTGCTGATCGTGATGGAACGCGCCAAGCGGCCGCTGCGGCCCGCGGCTGGCCTCATCATCCCGCTGTCGCTTGACACCTTTGTCAAGGTGTGTGGCCTAGTGTGTAGACGACGATCGCACGTGGGTCTTCGGAGCTCAGACGCTTAGAGGTGTTTGTCATTTTCCATATTGTCTTTGCGAATAGATTGCATTGCATGGGATGACTAAACTATACCCTCCTAATTAATTATAGCCAATCAAATTCACAATTAGTCCTATTTACTTAATGATTTGTCATTTGATTCCAAACTACTAAAGATGCAAATAGTCCCGCCGTATTTGCTCTTTGTAGAAGCGACAAAGGTGACGCTGTGTATCTTGTTGAGTATTTCGTTAACAATATGGATGGAGATATAAATTATAAACTACGCAACCCACGTCATTCATTGTGTTCATATTTCACTGGTCATCCACACTCAGAACACTCAGGTAGTACCTTCGTACAAAATGCATATTCAACTCTACGATCACCCGTGAATCCATTCTAATGATACAGGTTTAATGTAGTAGGTATGCATCTAGTTCATCTACTTTCTTTAACTATTTCTTTTTAACATACTTTAAAGTTTGGCGATTGGAATAGGTGGGATCGAACTTTGACCGACCAAGCAATGTGGAGAACATTGCGCTTTCTTGAAGATTTAGATATGGCACATGCTCTGATTGCAGATAATAAAGTCGTCTTACACATTCTACGCGGTTTTGCGGCAGACCAAGTAACCACCGCCACGCTGCGCCGTCCAGCACTCGCTAGCAGGTGCTGACGCTATGCCGCAACCATTCTTCTGCACTCTTCCTCATCTACATAAAATAAAGCTTTTTTAGATTTACATGACTGTTACACATTGAAATAAAACTATCACTCAGATAAAATAGCCCGCGACAAAAACTATATAATGGTTTTATTTCAAGTATACATAAAAGTTACCGCACTGTGATTGCTGTTTTATTAATCTCCGTGTTATGTTTTTAGACACTTTTGCTAATATTTTAAAGTGCGAGAGCACTGATTAAGTATATTTAGCATATATGTTCTGTCCTTCCTGCAATCCAGGGTCCTTTAAGCGCAGTTTAAAGAAACAATTGAAAAAGAGGGCAATATTGTGTTGAACGCCGAAAGACTGCCGAAAGGCTGCCTTGCGGCACTCTATCTGATCGTCATTATACTTACTATCAGGCGCAGCTAGTCACTTTTCTGGGCTACCAACAAAAGTAATCACCAAAGCAACAAATGTTAAGAAGAACAAAAGGGTTTATTGCTCTTGTAGAAATAATTAATGTCTACGAAAATTATAAATTTTCAGGACAACATTTGAATGCTTGTCAAACATATAAGAAAAAAGTTACACATTTGGTAGGCTATATTATAATTTAATGGTACAACAGTTAATTGAAATCCCAATAATAAATGTAACTTAAGGGGAAGATATTTTACGAGCGGAATTCAGTTCCTTCACAGGTCACCGTGATGATAAAATGCCACCTAGTCATTATTTTTTCATGTAATAGTGGCCAATACTTAATATGTTTTTACCAATGTAGAGGAGCACCTACTTTCATAAGTAGAATATTCAATATGATAAAACAGCATATTGCACTTCTGTTCTCAGGATTGCTGTGAATTTTTTTGCTTGGGTTTTTCAATTCATGGACAAAATTCTTCCCGTAATTTCCCATAGCCTTAATAATTCAATTCCCACATTTAATATGAAGTGCGTGGTGGCCTGTTGGTAAACGGACCAGACGCGGCTGCCAACATGTTCACGGTGGTCGCGGGTTCAAATCCCAGGGCACACCTCTGACTTTTCGGAGTCATGTGTGTATTGATAGTCAATCACCACGCACTAAAACGGTGAAGGAAAACATCGTGAGGAAACCTGCATACCATAGCGATTCATAAGAATTTATATGGTATGTAAGTCCGCCAACCCGCACTAGGCCAGCGTGGTGGACTATATGGCCTAACCACTCTCAATCGTACTCTCGATTGTAGAGTAGGCCCGTGCCCTGCAGTGGGACGTATATGGGCTGATCCAGATCCAGATATGAAGAATGAGTGACGTCACGGATGTCGTGTCAGACTAAGAGTCTCCGTGTTTATTTGTATATAAAATTAATACAACTGTTTATTTCTCAAGTAATATATTTCTAAAGTGTTGTTCGTAGTGTACTAACTTATGTCTATTGTTATACATTGTTAAGGTGCAGTGATAAAAAAGAAAGGACTTAATCATAATCTTCTAATCAATTTCGGAACATTTTCTACCCGATACCTAAATTTAATTGGTGCATTTTGTAATTCTTCATTTAAACCATACGTGGCTTGAACGCAGTGGGTGCTGGACCTTATGAGCGTATACACCTTGCGCGCAAAGTCAACTATAGGTATTTCTTCGTTAATTTCACGCACACATAAGCGACCAAAGCTGTGTGCGTAGAGCTGCCGCGTCGGCTCGCTATACAGTCAGCGCAACCAACTTTGATCCGTGCGCTTCAAAATTCTAATATTAAATTAAAATGTAACTTATGATTTATATATTGGTAATATAATATCATAAAAATATTTTATTTGCATTATAAGTAGACAAATATTACTGTGCAAGCAATGAACAATACAAATTTAGATACTAATCATATTTTCGTTATTATTACATTGTTAAGTTGCATTCAAATCAGTGTTCAATCAGTAGAAACTACGGACGTTTATTAATCATTTCGTGTTCGAACACATGAAAAGAGTTAGGGGCCTTACAACCCCTTACAATTACGAAATATATTTAATTTTATATTACAATACATAACATAATTTAGCCTCGGAATTAAATCCCATTATATTACCTGAAACATAATTTATACTCACTACAAAATCATTGTAGGTAATAAAAATAATTAAATATTTTACTACCAAAGTACTAAGATGTGGTAATCGCAGTCTGCGCGTGGCTATTTTCACTACGCGCGGCAATAATCGACTGCAGCCAGGCCGGAGCGACGAGCGATACGTCCTCCCTCTAGAAGGCCTTACGGCAGCGGGTTAGTCTGTGCCTTACGGCGGTCTGATTTGATCCACGTCGGACAGCGTGTTTTATAGTGGTTTTTAAAATATTTGTAGAAAACATGAAAACCTTGACTCATATTACGGATGACATTAGATCGGGTATGGAGGAAGGCAAGCTGACAGTCTTAGCATTGCTGGACTTCAGTAACGCCTTCAATACTGTTGACTTTGATGTGTTGCTTAGTATGCTATGTTCTCTCAACATATCTCCAACAGCAGTTGATTGGTTTCGTAGTTACCTGTATGGGCGCCGGCAGCGTATCTGTATTGAGGATAGTTATTCCTCGTGGTGATCCTTATCTGCTGGCGTTCCACAGGGCGGCGTGCTTTCTCCTCTACTCTTTGCTGTCTTTATCAATTCTATATCTAATCATCTTCGCTCATCCTACCACCTCTACGCAGATGATTTACAACTTTATTCTCAGGCACCTCTTGACAAGGTTATTGAGGCAATTCATAATTTAAACAGCGACATCCAACGCATCTGTGAATGGAGTAAGACTCATGGCTTAAAAATTAACCCCTCCAAAACACAGGCTATTATTATCGGCAGCCCCAGAACGACTTCAAAACTTGATAGGGACCAACTACCACTTCTAATCTGTGACGGTACTACTGTCTCTTATAGTGACATAGTAAAAAACCTTGGTTATTTCTGGACAAGTCCTTTACCTGGGGTCCGCAGCTTAAGGAGCTCAGCCGCAAATTGTTCGCCTCGGCAAAGTCCTTGCGTAGACTACACAACCTTCTACCTGTTGCCACGAAGATTTCATTAGCGCAAACCCTCCTTCTCCCTATCCTTGATTATGCCGATGTCAGCTATCCAGATCTCACCGAGGACCAACTTAATAAACTTGAGCGCCTTCAAAACTTTTGTATTAGATTCATATTTGGTTTACGCAAATATGATCATGTTTCGGAATTCCGTGCTAAGCTCAAGTGGTTGCCCATACGACTTCGTCGGAATGCTCATATTCTCTTTCTTCTGTACAATATATTGTTTAATCCTCTTACCCCCTCTTACCTCAAATATCGATTTGTATTTCTCCACGACTCACATACTAGATCCCTACGGTCGTCAGAGAGTTTGGAGTTGAGAATGCCCGTGCACACCACCACTTTCATGGACAAATCGTTTACTGTTAAGGCTGTTCGATTATGGAACGCATTACCAGTTGTGGTAAGACGGGCACGATCACTATCATCATTCAAAAAACTTGTCAAAGATTATTACCTTTCTCACTGAACTGACACATTGATGTGGATAGCATTCCTATTTGCATGTCTGGAACTTTATTATATATATATATATTATGTATATGTATGTATTTTCTGATGTATGTATTCTTATGATCTTATATATGTATATATATATTTATGTATATGTTTATATTACATAATATGAGTAATTATGATTATTTTAATTAGTATTTTGCAATTTTTTTTCCCTTTCTAGGTAGGTTCTATCCTTTACACTTTTGACTGCCCTCTGTTTATCCTATTCTTAAATCCATCCCATGGTTGTCTGTAAGATATTGCCTTTCGGCGATAAGACCGCCAATTGTACTTTTTATATATGTAATTTCTCTCTGTATTTGTTGTCTTTTTGTGCAATAAAGTGTAAATAAATAAATAAATAAATAAATAAATAAATAAAACTAATTTTGTTGAAATATAAAATTGTAATTTATTGATAAGATGTTCTTCTATTATAATATGCATAGCTATAAAAATTATGTACGATAAGTTGGTGAAAAAAAATATGTTCTTGACGAGAGTTTCTGAATAATTTCGCATTGTTTAAATTTTTATTTTTCAGGAACTAAACACAAAAAGATTATTTTTCTCAGCAAAATCCCTCCATAAGGGTCTTATTAGTCTGATATTATTTTTATTTTCATCTTATATTTAGTGGTTTCGGATATCTTAAGCTTCTAAATTGCCATTTAAAGCCTAAATGACGAAACTTGTGTTCATTAATCCTTATAGCACTCACAAATTATCCATCAATCTATAATGTTTTCCACCAAAATCCCTAGATGACAACCTTTTCTAAAGTTAGTACTAATTATTTTTCCTTTAAATTGTTTATTGGTGGCTATTAACTCATTTGAAAAGTCCTGTTTTTAAGCCAAAAAGCGCGTGCAGGGTATAAACGCTCTTAACACCATTGTGTGTAGTGGACTCATGGTGTACGTTTTACATAGACTATGGCTGTAGGAACACATTCACACTAATTGTATTGAGCGCCATCTATCCTTCTTGCAGTACACTAAATTAATCAATACTCAATCACCGCGACAATTATGCCAGGAGTGAAATGCGGTTGTTGCAAAAAATTCATGTCACCGATAGATGCCGCTAAATGTGGCAAGTGCAACATCTTATATCACAGAATTTGTATGGAGTTGCCCAGAACTGGTGTCATTGCTGCTTCACCATGTACCCCTCTGCATACTGTATCATCGATCGTCGCCCAAGAAACTTTTAATGAAGTTGAGATGGAGTTGCGTCGAATTAGGGATGAGCTGCGCAGCGTGAGAAGCGAACTTCAAGCTTTTCGTAATGAGGTAGCCGATCTCAGAGCGCTTAATACTCGCGTTGACAATATTGAGAGGAGAGTGGAATGTGAATGGAAAGTGAAAACCTTGAGCAATCAAACAGACAGCAGGCAGCAACGTGTTCTTGTAAGGATGAAAAGGTTGCTACGGAACTCAAACGTCAACTTAACGATCAAGAACAGGAACGTATCTCAGCTGACATTGAAATTGCTAACTTGTCGGAAAATCAGGTTGAAAATCTAACCCACATTGTGATGCTCATCGCCAGGAAGTTGGACGTGGCAATGGAAGATCGGGATATAGTAAGCGCGGACCGAATTGGAAGCCGTCGCTTGAATGCGACCGATGCGTCTGGGCCGTCTGAGACTCGTCCGCGTCTTATAGTGGTGCGATTCATACGTCGTGACTTGCGCGATGCGATGTTGCGTGCCGCACGAGTACGTCGTGGTCTGGGTACAGGCGACCTCAATCTTCTAGGGCAGCCGAGGCGATTTTTCATTAATGAACGCCTGACTAAATATAATCGCGCGTTATTTCGCCAAACCAGGGAAATCGGTGTTCAAAAAGGCTGGCTATTTATTTGGACGAATCGAGGGCGCATATTGGCTCGGCAAAGGCCTGGGGAAGCTGTTTTCCGTATACGGGATGAAGACGACATTTCGCGAATTTTCGAAGGGGGCAAAACAACGGAAAATTCATCTTCAGCGGCTTCCTAATGAATTTATAAACATCGCATTCGCCTGTCGGTATGACTTTATGCTCTGCGTCGATGAAATGGTTTTATTTGTTTTGTTATTGATTGTACATGTTTTAGTTTTGTTCAGTTATAAAAATGAAAATAGCGCTAAGCAGGTTGATATGAGTCCATTCTTTGGCTTGATACAAAATCAAATTACCGGCCATAATTTATACTTTGCTACTGTGTCTAATTTTACTTTTACTCGGCCGCCTGATATAAGGGAGTTTACAAGTATATCAACTTTTCGCCATTATTGTTATTTTTATATAAATAAAAATGATTTCTTAATGACATCTACGAGAATACCCGCACTAATTGTAACAGTACTGAGTTCATGTTTCACCGTATTTATTAAATTTTGTTTTTTTAACCACATATTTCCTTACCCGCTCTTTAAACGGCCCCACTTTATGGGGTTTTGTTACTATGTTAATATATTCCATGAAATTATAATAACATTTTATATAAATGTCTTAATCGAAAATATATATTTATACGTACATCTTATTGTAGCAATTATTTTTTTGTTATTTTCTTTATACTCAGTTTATTTATTTATTTCTTTTTTTACTAATGGTTAATAAAAAGTTTTTGACAGTTGGTTTATATAATGCAAGTTCTCTAGGCACTAATCATGACAACTTCATTGCAGCCATGGAAAAGTATTCATTGGACATGCTAGCAGTGAATGAGACCTGGATTAAAGCAGGTGAAGAAGGTCGTGCCCCTGTTGTTCCTAACTATTTTCTTAGGCATATACCACGTCCAACCAGTGTGCGTGCTGGTCGGGGCGGCGGCGTTAGTTTCTACATTAAGCGTGGTATTAGTGCACGTCTGTGCTCGCACCCTTCGCACCTTACTGTGGAACAAATGTGGTTCCGTATGAACGTCAAGGGTTCCACATTACTAGTGGGTACAGCTTATCGCCCACCCTGGTTGGATGTAAACGAATTTTTCGAAGCCATCATGGACTCTGTGACATCGTTTTCCTTCTGCGATAATGTTATCCTCTTAGGAGACTTTAACATTAACATTTTGAGAGAAACTGATAGGAGAACGGTTTTATTCTATGAGTTTTTGCACGGTCTGGGTTTGAAACAGATTGTGAATAAGCCCACTCACTTTACAGAGAATAGTGAAACATTAATCGATGTGGTTTGCTCTAATGTCCGGGCAGTCGATGTGAAAATTGAACACACAGGCTCTCTTTCAGGTCATGCATTCGTGACAGCAAAATTTAGTTTCAATAAACCTAAGACACACCCTTGGCGGGTTATTTATAGACCTATTAGGGACATCCCTATTGAGTTGTGGGAAAATCATCTTAATTCGATTCGGTGGGATTTGATTGCTTCATCCGAGCACTTGGATGGTATGGTTGGTGACCTTACTAACGTTATAATATCACTATTTGATATATACGCCCCGATTAAGTCTAAGGTTGTAAGGGATCTTTCATCTCCTTGGATCACTGACAACGTTAAGTTTATGATGCGGCTTAGAGATGAAGCATTAGCCAAATACCGGTCGACCAAAATGGAAAATCATAAAGTATGCTATAAAGAGCTTAAAAGTCTAGTTAACGTTGCGTTATACAATGAAAAAAAGGCATTCTTTCAACAAAACATCCATTGTCATATCCACAATTCTCGGCTGCTCTGGAAGAACTTAAGGGCAAAGGTCCTACCAAAAAAATCCAGTGAACTTCCCCATCACTTTCATAATCCTGATCTGATTAACAGTATTTTTTTAGATATGCCAAGTGACTTGCAACAAAGTGTATCCATACCCCATTTTTTAGCGATTCAAAACCACGAGGCAGCTACATTCTCTCTAAAACCAATCAATATTACGATGGTCCTTAAATTTATAAGACAACTGTCTTCAAATGCTATGGGTGTTGATCGGATATCCCTCGAAATGGTAAATTTGACGATTCCTCAAAGCTTGGAGACTATAACGGCCATTATCAATAAATCTCTTAATATAGGTGAGTTTCCTTCTGCATGGAAAACTGCTATAGTTAAACCAGTTCCAAAAGTATCAAACCCTATAAGTTTTAAAGATCTTAGGCCGATTAGTCTCTTGCCCTGCCTTTCTAAGATCCTGGAAAAGGCTGTGTACTTACAAATTACGGAGTACCTTGAAAAAAATTCCATCTTACCAGATTTACAATCCGGATTTAGAAAAAATCGAGGCACTTCCACGGCTCTGCTGGATGTGACTGACAATATTCTTGCTGCCCAAGATCAAGGAATGGGCACTATCCTCGTTTTACTAGATTTCTCTCGTGCGTTCGACATGATCGACGGCTCACTGCTACTGACCAAACTTAGCCTATATGGCCTCGACCAGAACACCGTCCAATGGTTTAGCTCGTACCTTAGCGGACGTATGTACAGTTTGTTGAGATCAGGAGAGATAACGGTGATATTTTAGTGTCCGAGAAACGTGCTGTCACCAGGGGGGTGCCGCAAGGTTCAATTCTTGGTCCCTTATTGTTTAGTCTTTATAGTGCTGATGTGGTTAGTTGCTTCCTGCATTGTAAATATCACATTTACGCTGATGATATACAGATGTATATATCCTTCAAGCCAGAGGACACACTTTCCGCGGTAGTCAAACTAAATCAGGATTTGGAAAGAGTCTTTATTTGGGCGCAATCAAATTTTCTTGTTTTAAATGCCAAAAAAACTAAATTTATGATATTGGGCACAAAAAAACAAATTAATAAAATAATGACAACAAACCCTAGTCCAAAAGTCAATGGAGAAATTATTGAACGAGTTTCAGAAGCTCGCAACCTTGGACTATTAGTAGACGAACAATTAAGGTTTGAAAAACATATCATGAATTTGGTAAGCAATTGTTTTTATCGTCTTAAAATAATTTACAAAATAAGGAACTATTTGTGTACTGATCTTAGGATTAAACTTGTGGATTCATTGGTGCTCTCAAAATTTAATTATGTTGACTCAGTTTATGGCCCCCGGTTACTTTCAAAGACATCCCGCTTAATTCAAAGAGTCCAAAATGCCTGTGTGCGCTTTTGCTTCGATGTCCCTCCACGTAGTCATATAACACCTTTCTTGAACAAACACAATATATTAAACATGAAGTACAGGAGGGACTTGCATCTCGCGTCCCTAATGTTTGGTGTGGTAAAGTTGCAAATTCCACGGTATCTCTTTTCCAAATTGTTGTGGGCTCATAATTATAAAAAATATGACTCTCGCACCATAGCCTACTTACTGCGTACTCCGCGACATGGTACAGCCGCATTCCGGGGAAGTTTTCGCTTTCAAGCTACTAAATGCTGGAATTCGCTCCCGCCCCCTTTGCGTGAGCTGAAAAGTAAAATTTGCTTTAAAATTAATTACAAAAAGATTTTATTAAATTCACAAATCCTATCGTTCCCATAATTTTTATTTGCCTTGTATGTAGGTATAGTTAAGTGGTATTCTCTGCAGTATTCTCCCATACTTATTTTTAACCAGTAATGTGTATGTGTATATATGTATATTGTATAATGTATATAATAAATAAATGAATCAATAAATAGCACCCAATCAGTCACATACATGGTCCTGGCCCCGCGCTGGGATCGAGTATTGTGGCGTAGGTATCAGAAGCTAACCAATTGGTATCAGTAGTTGATGTAATCGACTAAGATCTTCTCATATTAGTCATAGTCATAGACATAGTCTCTGTTGTTACTGTAATTGTTGCTGGGCTAGATTAGCTCCTGTACGTCGCGTCACCCTAGGTTACATCTGAAAACCAGCGCTGTGTGGTTGCTTCTGTTATCACACAGCAACATGCTGAGATGTCGACCTGTTGTCGCGAGTGAGCCGCGCAACATACTTAACCTTACTGTTTTTTTTTCTTTTTTTTTTCTGTTTTTTAATATATATGTTACATTATTTTGTTAAATTATTATATTGTTTGCATTGTTATAATTGTACTGTATTGTATGCGGCTGATTTCCGCGACAATAAAATCATTTTTCTTTCTTTCTTTCTTTCTTTCAAGACTGCTACCTAAAAAGAAGCCGGGTGATAGTTTTAGTAACTTCAGACACGTTTTTTTTATAATGGCCTGGCATAGTGGCGGCATTACACCTGATGGTAAGTGTCAATGCCGCCCAGGCAGAGTATCCATTGGCATCGGTCGGCAGTCCCATGCCAATGGAAACAATTATGTGATAAAAACGTAACGATTTTTTTTGTAATCATTTTCCTATTGTCGTATTTTTTTTATTTTTTTTATATTATAGGGGGCAAACGAGCATGCGGTTCACCTGATGGTAAGTGAACACCGCTGCCCATGGACATCTGCAACACCATAGGGCATGGAGATGCGTTGCCGGCCTTTGAGATGGGAATACACTCGTTTTTTGAAGGTCGCCAGGTCGTTTTTGTCCGGGAGTGATTCCGCTGGCAACTGGTTCCACAGATTTGTAGTACGTGGGAGAAAGTGCCGGGAAAAACGTACTGTGGTAGATTTCCAACCTCCAAGGTGATGTGGGTGGCGAAACTCAGCAGCAGGAATAAGTCCGATCAATTCTCGTAGGTAATGGTTATGGGCCTGTAGTTGGAAGGATCCGAGCGCTCGCCTTTTTTTGGTATCGGATGTACTAAATCTGTCTTCCACGAAGCCGGAACTACGCCTAAGAAGTAGGAGTGCCGAAAAAGACGCGTTAAGACCGGAGCCAACTCAGGAGCACACTTCTTCTAAACAACAAGAGGGATATTATCGGGTTCACTCTATTTATGGATGTCGAGGGTGAACAGCGCTTTACGCACCAGCCGTTGTGAAAACCGAATTTCCGGAATATTGGTGTTGCACTGCGGGATACTTGGCGGTTCGTTTTCCCCGTCATCCAGAAAAGAGTTAGACGCAAAAAAAAGAGTCCAAGAGATAGGCTTTCTCTCTTGCGCCATGGGCCAATGATGCATCCCCTCTACGAAGAGGTGGCAAAGAAGGGCTACAAAAATTCCCCATGGCAGCTTTAGCGAGTGACCAAAATGCACGCGTTCCCGAAGGAAGACGAACCAATCTCTCGCCAATTCTGCCAATGTGATCCGACTTCGCCATTACTATCGCTCTTTTGAAGGACCTCGAGGCAAAGTTATGCTCCTTTTTAAGACGCTGGTATTTACATCCTGAGCTGCCACTGCTTCTGCCCAAGTCTTGTAGCATGCCTGCTTACGGCGATTTGCCATTTTGCAGGAGCGATTAACCAGGGCTTGGATCTGCCACCAATGGGCACAACAAAGGAGGGAATAAATAGTTCTATTCCTTGCACATCCACATCGGCAACAGAGTCAGCAGAGGTTTCAGGATCATCCGGCGTGAAGCAAGCCCGCCCCCAATGGTAGGACGCAAAGAATGATCGCATCCTATCCCAATCTGCTGTGGGCGAATTGGGCGCATGAGTGGCACCGTATTCCTTAACAGACAGTGATCAGATGATCTCAGAGGGGCATCGATCCTGATCAGTTAATTGTCCGGATGTGAGGTCAAGGTCCAACAGGGAAGGTGTATGGCCTTCCACATCGGGTATTCGCGTCGGTGCAGCCACCACTTGTTTCAGACCATATGCTAAGGCGAATTCGTAAGCAAATCTGCCCGCATAGTCGGTGGTTGGGGACCCAAGCCATTCAGCATGGTGGGCATTAAAATCTCCAAGTCCCACAACTTCTGCGGATGGAATGCATTTGGATAGAATCTGTAGCCGTTTGAATGCACTCCATGAGTCGGTCCGTTTCTGAATTACCGCTATGGGACCTGTAAAGACATGCGTAGAAGCGAGGATGGTCTTCGCCGTCACTACGCAACCAGAAGATGGACAGGTCCTTTGCTTCAAAATGATGGAGGCGTTGATAGCAGACATCCTCTCCAACAAACACGCACACCCCAGCCCGCGGCACAAAAGAGTGTTCTAATTTGTACCCCGGGTAGGAGAGGTAGGTACGCGGAGTCTACCGGAAAAGATATCTGCGTCTCGGTAGAAGAAGAGCAAGGCCGGTTTAGCCGTCTCGAGGTGGTGGCCGACGGCATCAAGGTTAGAGTGTAAAACCCTGACTTTGCAGAAATCCACGATAAAAGTGGCAGGGGTTGGCGGCGATGGGTTGCTCTTACTCCGAGTAATAAAAATATATAGTTTTTTTCTAAAGTAATAGTGTAAACCCTTTTATTTTTAAAAATGCTGTGGTACGCAGGTGAAATATAATTTGGTCTAACAATATTTTGATAAGTCAAATAAAATTGTATTCAGCACACGCGTATTTCATTAGAATGGTATAAACCACTTTTATTACGTATCAATATTGCGAGAATGGTACGGTTTACGCACAAAGAAACCATATTATAAAACAAGTTTTTTTAAGAAATTATATATGTCGGAAATTTAACTATGTGTTAATTATTTTGAATCAGACCCGTGCTAACGCCACCGGTCTATATTCTTTTATTAATTAATTATTGCTATCATGACCAGAATACTTAACGAATTAACGATTTATCTGCGATAACTTGTTACTTTATACACACACTTTAGTAAACACGCGTTTGTCAATGTTTCACTGCCGACTGCTGGATGTTGAATGCCTTGTCTGCGGTCCGAAGGCGCTTTATATTGCAAACTGTCATGCTCCCACCTTTACTCTGACTGTGGGTAGTGAAATAGAATCACAATCGGGTTTTCTTTAATAAAATTACTTCTACAACTACCCGTTGATTACTTAAAGCTTGTTTACCATTGTTTTAACAATCTTTTTGTTTAATATTTTGACTTTAAATAAAATCGCCCCGACATATATATTATCGAATTCAAATGATCGTTATTTGCTGTCATGGAAATTCAAGAAAACATCAATGCGATTTTGGCGTAATAACGTTCGTTGTTAACGAATGGTTCTCCCATTCGTCAACGGTTAACGTACAGAGTAAAACCTATATATGAAATCGCCTTTTTTGTTATTATGTGAACTGCGTTGCATGACGTCATGACGTTGCCGCTTACCGCAGTGCCGCGCGTATCTTTCGCCAGACCAGGCCGGCATAATTGTATCGATTGGCATGGAACTGCCACCTGATGCCAATCGATACTCTGCCTGGACTCCATTTGCGCTCACCATCAGGTGTAGTGTGGTCGCCATGCCGGGCAAGAATAAAAAACAGATATTACCCACTATGAATAAGCTGGGAGCAAAAAACTACTCAAATCGACAATTAAATAGAGTTAATCTATTTTAAGTAAAACATAAAGCTTTTTATTATTAATGTTGTGGCGGTTGCAATACGCCAACTTAGATATAGCTTTTAAAGCGGTAGCAATACGCCAACTTAGATTTAGCTTATAAATTAACACGCTTATTATTTTTTAATTTTAACATTATTAAAACACGCATTTCATTTTAAAATATGACTGCAGATGTTTAACCATAAAACATCTGCGAGTCGTTTTATTTAAGTGAGAATTTTTGTGTACCTTATTGTATAATATTAGTTAAAAAGATGCTGTTCTAAATTATTGTTTCCTAATTGTAATGACCCGTTCATGCCGGGGCAATAAAACTGTATTGTTATAGTTAAGTTCTTTAGTGGCGGTAATCCTTTGCAACAAATTTATGTTTTTTAGACAATAGTACACATGTTTGGGTAAACCTTTCTGTTTGGACAATAGCCCAGATGTTTGGGCCGACCTTAATTTTTAGTTGAAAGGATAGACCCTATTTTATGGCTTAAATATATTTTCTGGAAGATTTATCCCCACCGATCCTCATTCGGGTAGTCCTATAAAAGGGTCGGTTTATTTGGATGAAAGAAGACAGTCTGCCATCTCTCGTCACGAGCACATCTTGCTCCGAGTCGCATAATTATAATTTTACTCTGTCTGTGAATGTATTAAGTGTTAATTTACAAAATATACAATAGTTAGTTCCTGGAAGTGAGTGCTTATTCTAATACCTACACTTATAACCACCAAAGTGGTGACCCCGAATCAAAAAGAGTGATTTGAGTGTAGTGTATTAAAGTTAAATTGTAGTGCGCGAGTTTTCCGTGGAAGAGACATTGTTTTCAGAATCATGCCTTTGCACATGTTGTTTTATGTACCAATGCCGGTTATTACACCTTTGCATTTTTGTTAAGGCAGCTTAAGTTGTTGCGCCGCATGCTCAGTGATTAATAAGACTTGAAACCCTTGGTCAATGAGAGCACGCATGATTCTATGTACTCCGTCTGCGCCCCAAATCTTGACCTTTGCAGTTGCCAAAAGTATAAGATAATGCCTTGAAATTTGTGTTCTGTCGGCGATACATCTCCTCTAATTTTGTATTTGTGAATTGATAAGGGGTGAACAGTGTCCCTTCGTTCTTGCTTTGTACATCTTGCTGGTCTAATTCCTGTTGTTGTTTCTTGGTCTTGTTACCCTGCGGCGTCTTAGATTCTTGTTGTTTAGATGTAAAGCGTTTTGCGCATATATTGTGGCTGACGACGCAATTTTTGCTCTAATCTCGCCATAAAAAATCTTCGTACTGTCATAATCCTTTTGGACAAAATATTCGCTTGACTGATCTTCAAATTTCATTAATAAACTATGAGTTCGGTTAAAATCTTCCCAATATAAGTCTATGGCTTCTAATCTTCTCTTGATGTAGTCTGGAGTCCAGCGCTGTAGACCATCTTTCTTAAAATTAGACCAGATTGTCTGCAGGCCGGACATAAGTTGATTTTGGTTTTGAAGCAACGCTTCCATGTCTTGACTTTCATGCATGTTTCTATCTTGGTAAAAGAAATATCTTGATTATTTCAAAACTTGTATAAAAAATCTTGCCTTGTATAATGAGTTCTCTCGTTCGCCAAAACTTGCTGATATTGCTTACTTGATATTTAGGTACCTTTAATATGTTTTGATAAAATTGTTGCTTGATGCGCGCTTTTATTTCGAGATCTTTAATGATCTTGATGTAATGCTTGAAAACTTGAAACTGAAGTTTTACTTGATTGGATACTTCTTGATATGTAGTTAGTTCTACTTGTTAAGAACTTTCGCCTTCTTGAAATGAACTTGCCGCCTTGATCGCCTTGTCCTTGGTGCATGTTTCTATCTTGGTAAAAGAAATATCTTGATTATTTCAAAACATGTATAAAATCGTGCCTTGTATAATGAGTTCTCCCGTTCATCAAAACTTGCTGATATTGCTTACTTGATATTTAGGTACCTTTAATTTGTTTTGATAAAAATGTTGCTTGATGCGCGCTTTTATTGTGAGATCCTTGATGATCTTGATATTATGCTTGAAAACTTGAGACTGAAGTTTTACTTGATTAAATACTTCTTGATATGTAGTTAGTTCTACTTGTTAAGAACTTTCTCCTTCTTGTAATGAACTTGCTACCTTGATCGCCTTGTCCTTGATTTTCCACTATACTCGTATCTCCACGTGTAACCTTATGCACCTTCTCAATTCCACTGGGGAGACCCGCTTCTGGGAGGCCAGAGGAACCGATTTGCAGCCACACGCAAATACACAAATACAGCAGAAAACTACCGCTCGAAGGACCACTATATGTACGGGTACTCGATAACCACGTACATAAGATGAATGTTGATAGTAAAGGCAAGAATAACTTGATAATCTTGAGTAATTATTTATTCTTGAATGTTAACAGTTTAGTCGAACGTGAGCGAGAACTAACTGATATAATGAAACTCACAAATTTATATTTTGGCGTAAGCGCTGAGTTTGCAAATGTGCGACTTGCTCGTACATATATTTTCTGGAAGATTTATCCCCACCGATCCTCATTCGGGTAGTCCTATAAAAGGGTCGGTTTATTTGGATGAAGGAAGACAGTCTGCCATCTCTCGTCACGAGCACATCTCGCTCCGAGTCGCATAATTATAATTTTACTCTGTCTGTGAATACATTCACTAAGTTTACATTAAGTGTTAATTTACAAAATATACAATAGTTAGTTCCTGGAAGTGAGTGCTTATTCTAATACCTACACTTATAATCACCAAAATGTCAATAAAAAAATAATTAAAGAATTACTTTAAACTTTAAAATTACTAAGAAATATTACATACATACACATCGTATTTCATCGATCTAATTAGGCATAAAAAAACAAGAGATTTTTGAAATTTGTCTTTATTCATGTCTCCATGTTCGGTGCAAATATCTATAAACTCAATAAGCACTGCAATAACGGTGTCAATATTCACAACTAACACATACAACTAGACATGTATATATATGTATCTGCAGGGTTATAAAATGATGTTCTTCATCACTCGGCCCCGTTGCAGTGAAGTGTGAAGGTATGCTGCTATTGCGAGTGAGCTCCACTGGCGAGCGGTCACCGGCGGTTGACGGCACCGTACAGTATTGAAAGTACCTATACATTTTGCTAGTCGGCTCGGACATTTTTTTAGTAAATAAAACAGACGATTGAAAACTCAATAATTTATTAAATATAGTAATTTCAGTCAAAATGTACAATGTAGAGTCCGTTACACAGCACAACACGAATATATTTACAGTGAGGTCGGGCGCGTTACATCGGCGCGCGGTCGGGGCGGTGTGTGGCGGCGCGCGCGCTGCGGCCCGCAGTGTACCTGCGCACACGCGACACGAGGTGAGTGGACGGCGGCGCGGCGCGGCGGAGCTACTGGTGCGGGCGCCGGCCACATGCGGGGCGGCGCGCTCGCGGCGCATGCGGAGGACGTGCAGCACGCGGGGAGGCAGGAAGCGAGGAAGCCATGCGTGGGACGCGGGACCACTAGGGGCACTAGTTTCGGGTTATTTCTACATATTACCGAAACTAACGGTCCTTCCTATCAACCTCCCATTTAGAAACGGTGGCTTTTTGGAAACAAAAAAATCTCATTTACAATTCGGTCATGATAAAACTCGTCGAGGCCGACGGGGTGCACCGGCGACGAGCGGGCGAGAGTGTACGATCGTCAGAAACAGAAGAAGTAAGTTTAATCAAGAATGGCATGTATCAGTAATGAGTGTGGACGTGTGCACGGAGCGACAGGAGGTAGCGAGCGCGGTGGGTACCTGACGGTGGGCGTGGGCGCGTGGCGCGCGTGGTCTCGGCGCCGCGGGCCCCGCGCCGGCCGCCGCGCGCCGCCGCCGCCGCTGTACGACGTGTCGTCCGCGCTCGACTCCACGGCCGGCAGTGTGTCTGTACACAAACAATCCGATTATCCGCGGCACTAGTGTAGAGTATCGGACAACCGACGCGGGTGGGTGGTGGCCGTTAGCGTGTGGTGTGGTGCGGTACCGGAGAGGTGCGCGGCGGGCAGACGGTACAGCTCGGCGGCACACGCGGCGCACGGCGAGCCGCTCGACTCTGAATCACTGTCGCGACACCGCCCGTATTCTGTCACAATCGATAACACGACAGCATTAATACCTATCTTTACATCGATGAAGCTAATAATAACATGAAATAGTTCGTTAGTAACCGGTGGACTGCGCGAGAAGGTTGGGCCTGGGCGGAGGCGCGGCCAGGTCCAGTGGCTCCGCTCGACCGAACGTGCGCAGGTGCAGCGCGCAGCCACCGCCGCTCCCCGCCCCGCTCGCGCCGCTCGCCCCGCTTGCTCCCGTGCGCTCGCTGCCCTCCGTGTCGGCGACGCCGCCCGACATGCTGAACGTCGCGTACGGACTGATCTCGTGCATCTCCCCTGCACAACACGCCGCCAGTGGTGAAGTCGAGTACAACGGATACCGTCACACAAAGGAGTGGCGGCGCTCACCGTCCGGCGGCGTGAGAGTTTTGCCGTTCCTCTTGCCGGGCTCGGTGGTGTAGAGCTGCGGGTGCGGGCGACGCGGCTGGTGCAGCGAGCATGCGCGGCGCCAGCACCACGCCTGCCGCCGCCGCACCAGCGCCGCGCCTGCACACACACGCCTACACTGGCACCGCGCTCCCATCCCGCACCGCGCCAGTTGCGCACATACATACCGGCCAGCGCGGCGAGCAGCGCGGCCAGCCCGGCGGCCAGCAGCGCGGGCGCGAGCGCGGCGCGCCACGCCGAGCCGCCGGCGACGCCGCCCGCACTAGCGCCCTCCGCGCCTTCCGGTGCGGCGCGCCGCTCCTCCGTGCGCACCTCCACTGCCTCTCCGAGACGTTCTACGACATGTTAGTATTATAAATCATCCGGTAGCTACATTATGGCAGTCCGATATAATCAGTGATGTGTAATGTTTGTGCGTGTGCGGGTACTGACCGCCGTGTTGCGTGTGAGTGGCGGCGCGATAGAGTGCGACGGTGTCACCGGGCGGAGCGCGCGCCGTCACGCGCAGCTCGTACCAGGCGCCGGGCCGCAGCCCCCCCGCCTGAAACACAACTCACTGCAGTCGCGGCATGCCGCACACCCCGCGCCCCGCGCCCGGCGGCACTCACCTCGGCGCTCTCTCCGTCCGTGGGCACGGGCGCCCAGGCGCCGCCCGCCGCGGGCCGCACCTCCACCAGCCACGCGCTCACGGGACAGCGCCCGCCCCACGCCAGCAGGTTCACGCGCAGCGCCGTGCTGTTGGCCCACACCGCATCTTTACCCGGCGGCGGCTTCGCCTCTACGCATATAACACGCTTTCTTACGTTCCATTATTCGACATCCTCAACTGCCCAGGAATGAACGGTTAAAAGCGGTACAAAACGCCAAGTAAAATGTATAAACATATGCTTTCATAGCACATTGATTGCATTGAATGTTATTTGTGGCTTTCATACTGTCGGCGAGTTTTATTTTAGGTGAACAGTGGCAGAGATGCGGGGAGACTGTCCCACCCTCACACCCGCCACTACAACTCCTGTAAGCCAGGATCAACAGTGGCACGCAATGTAATGACACCGAGCATTGAAGCTCGGCGAGTCTCCGGGAATGTCTAACTTGTCTTTAACCAGCAACGAAATTAATCAGAAAGTTAAATTTATAGGAGGAGTTGGTGTTAGGACTGGTTACTATTGTGTATATAAACGAAACAATTAATTCAAATGTAGTTTGTTCTGTCCGCACTTGTGATATTCTTTTCGATGTCAATGTATGTGTATTCTTTATATATTAAATCCTTTACTGTTATATCAATCCTGCTTTTACTCTGCCTATAACCCATTAGGTTATGGGCCCAGGATTCTTGTAAAACAAGTGTGTGTAGTAAGAAAATTATTAAAAAAAAATGCCGAAAAATGTTCATTAATCGCCACCGGCGGTGTCGACATCATCATCGTCTACAGCTACGAGTTCAGGCATATCAATTAATTTTGAGAAGCTAAGCGGTATATCCAATTATGGAAATTGGAAATTTTTGATGCGAATGTACTTGATCCATGAAGACCTATGGGACTGCATCGAAGAGGCCGAGGTGGGTGTCCCTAAGAACAGAGACGATCGCAAGCAACAACGGGCTCTTGCAAAAATATGTTTAATGGTGCAGTCGTCATCGTTTTCGCATGTACCAAACGCAGCCACTGGCTTTGAGGCTTGGAACAACTTAAAAGCAGCTTATGAAGACAAAGGTCTGTGTAGAAGTCTTGGACTATTGCGCACAATGTTTGGATTGAAGCTCGAACAATTTAACGACATAGAAGCCTATCTTTTGAGGATTACAGACCTCGACCAACAACTCCGTGACATAAATGCACCGTTGGACGATGATTTTTTGTCGGTGTTGATATTAAGTGGTCTTGGCCCTGATTACGATCCGCTGATTATGGCGTTAGAAAACTCAAACGTTCAATTGTGTAGCGAAACAGTAAAGAGTAAATTACTACAAGAAAAATTACGCAGAGACATTGACAAGAACGAGGACAGTGCCATGTTTGCAAACAGGAACGGCAAAAATGTAAATAAACCTTCGAAGAGCAAGTGCTTCATATGCAAAAAGGCAAATCATTTATGCTAAAAATTGTCCAGCGAAGATCAACAAAAGCGCGAGATCAAATGAAAAGTCATGGAACGGAGCAATATTGACAGCATTATCCGTTGACATTATTATAATTCAAATGCGTGGTATATAGATTCTGGTGCGACTTGTCATATGATGCTGGCACTTCACATGGCTATTTGTATTTGTGTATTTTGCATATTTGGCAAAGAATTACCATGTGTAGTCAGTTTAATTGACAAAGTGTGGCCTTATTTGCCTATTTGACAAACAAGGCCAATAACAAATACGCGTTACCGTGTGTACAGATTTCCGCACATGATGCATAATTATAAGTTATGTGTGCATTACGTGTTTATGTGTGTATCAAAGTTAGTTAGCGCTAAGACACCGTCGCGGCATAACTCTTAGCAATAAAACAGTGACAATTATAACAGTTTTTCATTTTGTACACCTCGTACACCGTGCGCTTGTCGGTTTTTCGAGGCACATCAAAAGGAATAAATAGACAAATACGCAAACAAACAGTCTACACATTGGCCATATTCAGAAGCCAACGTGCCGTAGTCCTGTACGGACGTCTTGTATTTTTGTATTTGGTTCGATATTTATGCATAGTCAGCATCTACCAGCGCCTTGCTCTCCATGGTTTTTCAATACCTTGTGTTTTCTGACACATAGCATGTAATAGTAGTATGTATTTAAATTATAAAATCCGCTGCAAGTTGAAACACGTCCATAGTATTGGAAACACCCTAGCTATCTGATGCCAAATTTTTGTGTGTTTGTTATTTGTCTGCTAAGTATGGATGGTCATATTTGCCCTTATTTGCCCTTATATTTTTTCAAATACGACACCCTATAGCAAATACAAACAGCCATGTGAAGTGCGAGCATGACAAACAACAAGAAATTATTACAAAATTATGTTGTGGATGCTCCTCGCGTAGTATCAGTTGCCAACAAAGAGAACATGCATAGTAAAGGGCATGGTGATGTAGAATTATTGCTAGAAGGGGACACTAAAACTACAAAATTGTGTGATGTCATTTACGTTCCGGGTTTGTCAACAAATTTAATTTCAGTTGGGAAAATGGCTTCGAAAGGATTTCAGGTACATTTTAGTGCAAATAAATGTAACATGTATTATGGTAAAGTTGCAGTTGCCAGTGCTACGATGGTGAATGGCGTCTACCAATTGGACTTGGAATGTCAACAACCGAGAATTGAATACGAGCTGGTTGCAGCGGCGTGTCGACCAGTGACTTTGAGTAAGTCGGACATCCAGTCATTGGACAAGAAACGTACTGAGTCTGCGGAAATGAGTGAGGTAAACCCATCGCAGGATTTATTGCATCGTAGGCCGTATCGTATCGTAGGTGGTATTTAAATAGACGAAGCATGGATTTACTGAAATAAGGTATGGCAAGTGGAATTAATTATACTTCTGGTAATAAATATTCCCTGTATTGCGTGTATTGAAGGGAAGCAGAGTAGATTACCATTTCCAAAGCAATCTTTTAATAGAGCCACTGAGAAACTAGATCTTATACATTCTGATCTATGTGGGCCTATGCTAGTTTCTTCATTTATCCGCTGTAAATATCTATTAACATTTATGTCGTGAGTATGTGAATAAACAGTTCCAGACTTTTCTTCGTGAGCATGGCATCGAGCATCAGACGACTATACCGTACTCTCCACAACAGAATGGTGTAGCAGAACGGGCTAATCGCATGATTATGGAGGCGGCAGTGAGAGGGACCACTCCTGAAGAGAAATGGTCTGGTAATAAGGTTAATTTATCTTATTTGAGAATATTTGGCTGTGTTGCATATGCGTTGCCCATGCGCACGCCGCGCGTACTGCATAGTGCGCGCCAGCGACGGCGTGCAAGTCGCAACTAAATTAAAAACGGAACAATATTTTTTATTACCAACGCAGAACTGTGTGCACATGAGGCGTTTACATCGATTGCATAATTGTTTTGCAATTTTTTACACTTATTTAAATATTGCACTTTTTATGATCTGTCTACTCACTTTTGTATTTTCTTTTATTTTTTATTTTTAATGTATTATTGTTATTGGCTGGCTTGACGCGCGGACGTCACTTAAGGTGTCCACTGAAAATCAGCGTTATGTTGTGGTATTCACCACATCATAGCATGAGCTGAGTGGACACCTACCAGTCACAGCCGCGACCAGTCCTTTTTTGTATTTTTATTCTGTGTTTTATATTAACAATGCCTGTGTATGTTGCGACTGTGACAAATAAATCGTATTTCTTTCGTATTTCTTTCTTTCTTTCATATGCTATGATTCCTAAAGAAAAGCGCAAGAAATTAGATGCAAAGAGTAAGCAGTATGTGTTTTTAGGATATTGTAGTGAATCAAAAGGATATAGGTTAATTGATCCAGAAAATCCTTCCAAATGTATAAAATCTAGAGATGTACTATTCTAAGGTAAAATGTTCAAAGAGTTGAAAATAAATCAGGAAAATTGCACCACTGATTGTCAGTTAAATCTCACTAGTAATGATGATGTGATCAAAACTGAGAATAATAATGTTATTTCTTTTAGTTCTGATTCCAGCTATAGTGATGACCCTAATGATGTTACATGGGATCCGAATATGGCTGAGGATCAAGACTGATTAGGATCTACTGGTTGCAATGACAGCAGCTAGTCACGGTGTGGAACCACAGACAATAGTAGAGGCGCTGTCAGAACCTGATAGGGAACTTTGGAAGGATGCTATTAATAATGAGTATCAGTCATGTGAGAAAAATAAAGCTTGGCCCTTGACCCAACTGCCTGCATGGAAGAAAGCTGTGAATGCAAACGCAAACCATGTATTCAAACTAAATAAAGCAATATATGGACTGAAACAAGCATCAAAAAGCTGGTATGAAAAAATTGATAAAGCTCTGTCAGAACTTCAGTTCAAGAAAATCATTGAAGGAGAAACTGATGAAAAAGTTCGAAATGACAGATCTTGGTCTATTCCTAGTATTTCCTAGTGGTATACTAGGAATGCGGTTGAAACAAGAGGAGAATAATTTACCACTAAATTACTCTTGATAAAGAAAGCTTCAAACAAAAAGTTTTAGCAACAGTTTAATATGGTTGACTGAAAGCCGTAAGCAAAAAACCGTAGCAATATCGAGCACGGACGCAGACTCTATAGCATTATATTATAAAGAAAGCTAAATTTATTAGAAATTTCTTTATGAATGCTTAGGTAAACTTTTATAAGTTGTGTTGTATAATGATAGTCAGTCAGCACTGAAAATTTGTAATAACCTTGGTTTACAAATTGTTTAGTTAAAGGGCAGGTGTTAAGACTGGTTACTATTGTGTATATAAACGAAACAATTAATTCAAATGTAGTTTGTTCTGTCCGCACTTGTCATATTCTTTTTGATGTCAATGTATGTGTATTCTTTATATATTAAATCCTTTACTGTTATATTAATCCTGCTTTTACTCTGCCTATAACCCATCAGTTGGAAAAAAATAATGTGCACTTCCCTCCGTGCAAAGCGGGTGACAAAACATTGAATTAAAGAGGTAAATAACCTCACAAAGCCGACTTATACAGCCGGAGAAGCCAGCTGTAAAGCACCACGGAATTCATTATTACATTTAAATGGGACCTATTGTGTGAGCTGTTATACTTGATTCCAATAATAGGTATGGCAAAAACGCCGGAAAGAACGGAAATTCGTCCTAGTAGGACCATGTAGTATACGACTCTGGATGATATCTTCATACTATCAAACATGATTTTACGCTCATTTTCAACGACCTTAAAAGAGCACAGTTTAGACTAGAATAATCGATATCTAATAATTGATAGTCAATCACCACGCACTAAAACGGTGAAGGAAAACATCGTGAGGAAACCTGCATACCATAGCGATTTATAAAAATTCTATGGTATGTAAGTCCGCCAACCCGCACTAGGCCAGCGTGGTGGACTATATGGCCTAACCACTCTCAATCGTACTTTCGATTGTAGAGGAGGCCCGTGCCCTGCAGTGGGACGCATATGGGCTGATACAGACAATCGATATCTAGCCAAATCTTTCTCAAACGATCACGCACGCAAGGAAAATATTGGTATGAATGACGTCCCTCCAAGAAACCTCCCATCTATTTTGCCATTCATCTAATAGTTCGTTATATACAACTGAAAGCGGTTTAAATAATCTGTCTACTTTTAAAACTTCATGTGGAGTTAAAAATCTTATATCTATATTCTTCCTAGTAGAGTAATACATGGCGGCGCGACGTTGCACCTCCAGGTCGACTGGAAGTACACCCGCCAGGACAGGCAAGGGTTCGGTACTAACAGTTCTATATGCTTTACACAAGAATATCAACGCTAAACGTTGGCTCTGGAGCAGTTTTCTTCGCACAGCACCGATAGTAGCCCTATCAGCCCTTACGGGGGATCCATAACATATACAACCTAAGTTGCTCCATAGATGATTTTTAATGTATTAAAGATAATTCCCACGTTGATGTCAATATTCTTGTCAACGCAAAAAAGTTCCTTTTCGATTTTTCCTTGACGTTCTTAATATGCTCAAGAAAAGAAAAAATGCTTTCCATAATAAGCCAAGAAAGCAAAAAGATTCCTTTCTCTTGACAGTTGTATTATTAAACTTGATTCGTGGCGGCGATTTTAAGATTCCTTTAAGGAGTAATTGGAACGTTTTATGTGGTGAGAGAGGCGGGGAGTCAAACGGGAGTGTGAGTAGAGAGTGGTGCGACTCACTGTCGCCCCGCGTGGCGGCGAGCAGCGGGCGCGAGTGCGGCGAGGCGCCGAGCGCGTTGTGCGCGCGCACCGTGACGCGGTACAGCGCGCCGCACTGCAGCCCCCACAGCCACAGCGACGTGTCGCTGGCGGGCAGCGCGCGCTCCCGCACCCCCTCCCCCGCGCCGCCCGCCCCGCCCGCGCTCCCGGCGCGCTCCCACCGCACGCTGTAGCCTACGCACACACACACCGCTCTCAACACTCCGCGCTGATACGATGAGAAGTGCACCGACACACCACCACGTACTGAGGAGTGGCGCGCCGGTGTCCGGCGGCGGGTCCCACGCCAGCAGCATCGCGTGCGCCTCGGCACGCGCTAGCCGCGGCGCGGGCGCAGCCGGCGGCCGGCGCACGTGCAGTGTCACAACCGCCGCATCCGAACCGCCGCCGTTGCGTACCGAACAGGTGTAGTTGCCGTCCGACGACGCTTCCACTTCTGTTAAACACGGAGAGAGTTAGCTAAATTGCAGCGAAGGACGAATCATTCACCGTTTCATATTATGATGCATTAAATCATGAACTGACTGTGTATGATGAGGTCGCCGGCGTCGCTGAGCGTGTGCGCGCGCGGCAGCGGCGACCAGCGCCAGCGCAGCGGCGGCGCGCCCACCGCGGCGCAGCGCAGGCGGGCCCGCGCGCCCCATGCCGCGTACACCACGCGCCCGAATGATGAAATGCGCGCTGACACTGCGTGAACAGTGCCTCTAATACATTCAAATGATCAAATCGTAACATGATGAAAGGTGGCGCGCAAACGTGAGGTACGAACGGGCGGGCGCGGGTGCGGCGGTGACGGGGCGCGAAGGCGGGCCGGCGCCGGCAGAGGTGGCCGCGCGCACCCAGAACTCGTACACTGTGCCCTCGCGCAGGCCGCGGACCTCGCGCCACGCCTCGTCGTCCCCGTTCGGCGCCACCGCGTCCACGCGCTGCGACCACTCGCCGCCCACCCTGCACACCGACACACGATCACTGTGCCGTCTCCCTCTTTCGCGGGAACTCACGAACTGAGTGTGTCGCGCCATACTTGCCGAGCTCCCGGATGTACAGAGTGTAGTGCGTGAGTCGTCCGGCGCGATGCGCAGGCGCCAGCCACGTGACGCGCACGGTGTCCGGCGCCGCAGCCACCGCGCGCACCGCTTCCACCTCGCTTGGCGCTGCCGGCGAATATAGTGCATAATAATACCTATACCAAAGTGAACTGTCTTTCTTTTCTTTTTTTTCTGTCTCTC